>RJWT010011361.1:0-23369 GCA_004365215.1 Cuniculus paca
GTTTTTTGAAATAGTTTTTTCTATATATTCTAGATATTAATGCTTTGTTGGGAGAGTAGCTGGCAAAAGTTCTCTCCCATTCTGTCTCTTCACTCTGTCACTGTTTCTCTTACTGTGCAAAGAATTTTTAATTCGATGCATTTTCATTTGTTGATTCCTGCTATTTTCTGTGCTATTGGAGTTCTATTGAAGTCTTTGCCTGTGGCTGTGGCTGTTTTCCCTATGTTTTCTTTTAGGAGTTTCAAACTTTCAAGTCCTATACCTAGGTCTTTGATCCACTTGGAATAGATTTTTGTACAGGATGAGAGGCAGGAATTTAATTTCAGTCTTCTGTAAATGAATATCCAGTTTTCCAAGTACCATTTGTTAAAGAGGCTTTTCTCTCATGTGTATTTTTGTCTCTTTTGTCCAGAATCGGATTGCTGTAGTCGCATGGGTTTGTTTCTATGTCCTCAATTGTGTTCCATTGATCTGTCTGTTTTTGTGCTTGTATCAAGCTGTTTTTGTTACTATGGATTTGTTGTATAGTTTGAAGCTGGATATTGTAATGCCTCTGGCCTTGCTTTTTTGCTTAGGATTGCTTTGGTTTTTGTGTTTCTATATGAATTTTAAGATCATTTTTCTTAGTTCTGTGAAAAATGTCTTGGTATTTTGATGGGAATTGCATTGAATCTGTATATTGCTTTTGGTAATATGGCAATTTAAATAATATTAATTCTGACAATGCATGAACATGGGAGGTTTTTTCATCTCGTGTCTTCCTCAGTTTCTTCAGTGTTCTGAAATTTTCATTGTAGAAGTCTTTCAACTTTTTGGTTACATTGATCACTAGTATTTTGGTTTTTTTCAAGAGGATAAAACAGAATAAAACCAATCAAAACAAACCAGTGTAAGTGATACAGGACTTCAAAACATTATGAAATCAACAATAGTTATCATAATGCCTTTTGATGTCTTCAAAATAGCTGCAGATAACCTTGGACATAGTAAAAATCAAACAACAGAATAGAATACAAACAGTAAAACCAAACAGAACAGAATAGAATAGAAACAATAAAAACAAGAAATAAATGCAATTAAGGACTTCAAAACAAAATAGTAAATCCAAAATTACTACCATAATATATCTTGCTATCTTTGAAATAGCTGCTCCTGCCATCAAATTAAACATAAAAGAGTAAAATCCAATCCAACAAAACAATGGAAACCATATAGGATTTCAAAACAAGACCATAGGGAATCAACAATGGCTATAACCCTCAGAAGGAGATCCCCCTAGATGCCAAACTGCGCACAGCTATCCTCCAAACACATGATCAGACCAGGGCCCTAGACCTGCAATGTCAGTGAAACACCAAAGCACCACAGTCATCTGATTGCATTTCACCTCGATAGCTATCATCACAGCCTGTGCTTCTCCAGATAAGCTGGTTGCTTATCGCAGGTGGGGGCGTGGGGGTAATGGTACTTCTTGTTTGCCAGCCTGCGCACTGAAAGAGGCTAGGATCTGGCTGTTTCCCGTCCAGTGGCGGCCTGGGCATGGCACTGGTTCCCAGACTGGGCTTGCTTACTGGTGTGGCCTTCTTCTCTCTCCGCCCAGTCGGTGAATGGCGCAGACTTACGAGGAGAGGCTAGGGTCTGGCTGTTCCCAGTCCGGCAGCGACCTGTGCATGGTGCTGGTTCCCAGACTGAACTTGCTTGCTGGTGTGGTCTTATTTTCTGTCCCCCTGGTCTGTGAATGGCTGATCACTAGTATTTCTTAGAAAAGGTACTATGAATTGTTTTCTTGATTTCTTTCTCAGTCCATTATTTGTGTACAGAAAAGTTACTGTTTTTCAATATCGATTTTTATATCCTGCTACTGAATTTAACAGCTCTAAAGGTCTTTTGGTGGAGTCTTTAGGGTCTTCTATGTATATCTGCAAACAAAGCTAATTTGATGTCTTCATTTCCTATTTGTGTTCCTTTCATTTCACTCTATTGCCTAGTTTTAGCTTTAGCTATTGAATAGGAGTGGTGAGAGTAGGCATCCTTTCTTTGTTCTTGATTTTGGCAGAGTTTTCTTTAAGGAAGTTCCATCTTTATTTCCACGGGTGACATCTTGTTTCTAAGTCATTCTGATTCAATACAGTAACAGTGTTTTGCTCTGCCTTTTCTTTGGAATTGGAAAATAATATTGGCATTCATATGGAGAAATTGTTATCATTCACTGAACCAAATTATGAGCCAAAATTTCCATGTCCAAGTGCTGGGAATTCAGCAGTGAAACTGCAGTGAAACAGAACCAAAATCTTGATTGTATTTCCTTGAACTTAAATCCTGATAAAGAAATAAACAAAAATCCATAATGTGAGGTGGCTAGATGAGCTTGCTCTGAGGGAAACAAGCACCCAGTATGGGAATAGAAACTTGAGACAAGATACGATTTTACTGGACGTGTTGAAATGGTCACAGTAACTGTCATTGTTACACTGCAAGCTACTTCCTGCAAAGCTTATTATGAATGAACCATTGCTCAAGACATTGACCTCAAGGCAGGAATGTCCAGGAACACTGAATTTCCACGTGATCACATTACTACAGTAGTCATGCATGTTAAAAACATGAATGATTTGTAATGATGTTAGTAAGTGCTTTCAATTGCTTTGTGTACTTTGGCAAAAATCTTATAAAATGCCTAAGATATCAGAAGAGAACAATACTTTTGATCTCTATAGGGACGCAAAAGAATTTGTCCTTAATTGGATACTGATGGTGATTTTTCTTCTTGGTAATAAATTAATTCAGAATTCAAATGATGACTTTTAAAATTCCAACAGAATCTTATTTATTTCTCTGTGAACAGGTGGCACTCCCAGTGTGTCTTCCAGGAACCTGGACAGGAGCTTGTGGATGGGTTGAGTAACTGTTTGGAAGGTCAGTGTCTTAAGAAGGTTGGCATACCCAACTCTATAGTAATAGTTCTGTGCGAGTGGACATAATGCCCTCAGAGGCCATCTAGTCATGGCTGAAAATATTTTTGTTGCTACAGCTGGGGTAAAAATATAGCTGCAATTTAATCAGGTGGGTAGAGGCCAGAGATAGTGCTCCCTATCCTACTGTGCATAGGATACCACTACTAGCATCACAAAGCATCACTTGTCTCAAGGTTTCAGTAGTGCTGTTGTTGAGAAATCCTGGGCTAGATTGAATCTGTAGGAAGAAACTGTCCTGAGAGCTATAGCATTGAAAGATGAACCTAGATGTTGTCAAAAATAACCCAGGCCAGTTTGTTCCAGGTTGTACTTTATTTGCATGTGTTTTTTTCCTTTCAGCTGCCTTAAATTCCTGGTTTGAAAATGTGCAACACCAGCCAGATTCTGTTGTGGTTTATCGGGATGGAGTAGGAGATGGTCAACTTCAGGCCTTACTTGACCATGAAATACCGCAGCTTGTGACCCACTTAAGAAAGCATCAGTAAGTACAGAAGTGATCAAGTGCAGACTTCGCAAGCTGTATGTTTTAGTCTGTGAGAAAGATCTGTTTGGAGTGGGGGATCCAATATACTAAGGGATGAGAGGAAGAGCGTAGTGCAGACAGTGGGCCTCAGTGGGTGGGTGGGCAAAAGACCGTGCTTCCTGCTTTGACTTTGTGCTTCACTTCAAGTCAGAGTTCAGAGCAGAATGAGCATGGCAGTAGCAGATTGTTTTCCCCCAGGTACCTTCGGTGGATCGTCTACATCTTCTCATTTCAAGTCTCTGTATAGGAGGGCTCTGTAGCCTCAGTGAGTCATAGATGTCCATCAGCACAGTTCTGAGGAAGACTCTTCCTTTAGGTTGTGGTTGGCCGTGAGCAGACTTCTCATTTGCTGCTTCAATTAGGAATGCGAGGCTAACATTGTGACCTGGAGTATGTGGAGGACTGCTGTCTACAGAATTTTTAATAGGTCCTAAGAGTGTGATAGTGGGTTTGTTACATTTGTATCATGATTTATCTTACATTTTAACTCATGAGAACTGCAACAACTCTACATAATACAAGACAGTATTCCTTTTCTACCATTAATAGGCTTACTATTAGCAGCAACTGGAAAATCAGCACAATTTGGTCTCCATCCGTGACTACTTTCAGCAACAGAAGGCCTCACCCCAGTACTAGCTTTACTTCATTCCAGCACAACAGTAGTTGCAGGAATTTTTCTACTAACTCGATTCTCTCCACTGCTACAAACCACCACCTCATCCAAACAAGCTCCCTGTGCTTAGGAGCTATCGCCACACTATTCACAGCCATTTGCACCATCACACAAAATGACTTCTAGCCAATTAGGTCTTATAATAGTTACTATTGGTATTAACCAACCATACCTGGCTTTCTTCCACATCTGCACTCATGCTTTTTTCAAAGTTATACTTTTTATGTGCTCTGGCTCAGTTATTCACAGTCTAAATGATGAATAAGACATTTGAAAAATAAGACTATTTAAAATTGTACCTGTTACTTCCTCCTCCCTCACCATCAGAAGCTTAGCTCTCACAGGTATACCATTTCTCACAGGATTTTATACTAAAGATCTTATCATTGAAGCTGCTACTACGTCGTATATCAGTGCCTGAGCCCTACTCCTTACTCTTGTAGCCACCTCACTAACAGCTATTTATAGCACATGTATTTTTTTTTTTTTGGCTTTATTAAATACCCTTGGTTTACATTTTCACCAACCATTAGTGGAGACAACCCTACATTAATTAATTCTATTAAGCCACTGGCAGTATTTTTGCATGGTTTCTTATTTCTTGAATGTTTGTGAGATAAGACTGAGTAAACATAGTGACATTTACTCTAATTTTTGAAGCATCAAGCTAACTTTCATTGTGGTGAAGAAACGAATAAACACCAGGTTTTTTGTTAAGTCTGGAGAAAGACTTACAAATCCACCTTCAGGAACTGTTATTGATATGGCATTAACCAGGGAGGAATGGTAAGCCACTTTTATTTTTATATCTGCATCTATAACCTTCTTGATTTACTTCATCAAAATCACTTAATCTCACTTACTTCACCTTATAAGCATTTCCTGATTCTTGACAATTAATCTGATCCTTTTAAGGAAATCTCGGCCAAGGGACTCTTCATTTAGATTTAAAAATTGTGATTGATTTTGTGGTTAAGTTTCTTCATCAAATTCGTCTCTGTGATCAAATAAGAGTTAATTTTAGGGCCCTCTTCAAACTAATTATGAACATGAAAGTAGCAAGTTATGTTTACATTAACAGATTGGAGTCATTGCAAATCAAATAGTATGGAATATGTTCTATTAAAATGTTTGCTTAGACCAGGCATGGTAATATATTCATGTAACCTCAGTCCTGTGGGAGGCTGAAGCAGGAGGATTGCAAGTTTGAGCCTAACCTGGGAAACTTAATGATTTAGTGAGACCCTGTCTCAAAATTTTTTATAAGGGCTGGACATATAGCTCAGTGCAAAGGCTCAGAGTTCAATCCCAGCCCCCCCAAAATGTTTAATAGCCTGGGACAATTTTGTATTTTGGAAAATGTTTGCTAGTTATATTTATTTATTTATTTGGTGCTGGGGATTGAACTCATGACCTCATGCTTGCCAGGTAGGCACTTGTGCTGTTGAGCTATATCCTCAGCCCTAAATGTTTGCTAATTTTAAAGGCAACAACATAAAGTTTTTCTTATGACATTTATCCTCTTAGAACCTGAAAAAGTGATGTGTTACCAAGGTAATAATAATATTGAATAAACTATAAAATACAGAATTTAGTTATATATTGCACTGTTACACATGGACATAATGTAATTCAGAAGAGTGACTTAGGAATTTTTTTATCTTATGGGAAGCAAATCTACCATGAATAACAATCAGCAGACAAAATAAACAGAGATTAGTTATATAAATTTTTAGATAATGAAATAGCTGCAGAAATTCTATATTAAAATATGTATAGAGACCAGGGAGATAAAAAATGGAAGGAAAGCCATTAGTAAGACAACTGAGTACTTTAGGAGCCTGGAGCATTGCAAGTTTGAGCCCAGCCTGTGTCATTTAGTAACTTAGAAGAAAGACCCTGTCTGAAAAATAAAAAGGCTGAGCCATAACTTTGTGGCAAGGTCCTGGGTTCATCCTCCATCACCACAAACAAAAACAAAAAGCCTAAGAAATTTTGAGTTAAAATATCAATCTAATAATGAAACAGTGAAAGTGAAAAAAACCCAGAGGAATGCTTAAATAACAGATTAGACATAATAGAAAATAGTCAACTGGAAAATACATTAAAAGTTCCCATGATGCAGTGGAGAACCATAAAGATAGGTGAGATATGAAAAACAGATTAAGAAAAGTATAAGGTAAAATGAGATTTGCTGTATATTAATAGAAATTTCTGTGGGAAATAATATTATGTGAGAAGAGGGAGTAATAATTCAAAGAGTGAGGTTCTGAACTCAGATTAAGGAATCATAGAATTTAAACAGGATCAGTAAATATAAGCCTACACTTAGGAACATTATAGTAAAACTTCAGAGAAGTAGTCACAATCTATTTTAAAAGCTGCCAGAGGAATAATATATTTTTAAGTATTACAACATTACTCAACAGTAGGAACACTAACAGTGAAATAGTATCTTTAAGCTGCCAAAAAAGTAATTTTCAAACTGGAATTTGATACCTAGCTAAGTTATCAAGGGTCCCTTTGAAATACCAACATGCTCAGATAACTATAGATGTATATATGCTAATCCACCAGACTCACTGAGAACACCACAACCTTTTGTATTTTAGGAAGAAGGAAACTGAACAATAAAAGAATGTGATAAAATAAGCAGTGCTGATTGGTGATGTCGGGAGTGTTAAAAAAGCCTTGCATTTTTAAATGATTACTTATAAGGCATATTTAAACAAGGTGGATCTAGAATACTGGCTGTAATAATTTGAAATCTGTGTGGAAAAAATGGCTGCAGCCAGTGTGGCTTCTTTTTGTGGAAGAGTCTAAGCAGTCCTGAAGGCTTTTGGGTCATTAATAACTCCTAAGGTCCCTGCTAGCTCAGGGTTTTCTTAGTTTGTTACCTAAGAATGCACCAAATGTCAGATCCTTCCACCAGTGTAGATTACTTCATACCACATTTTCAAGAAAAGGACTGGAATTTTTTGATGACCTAAAGAATTGGGGGCAAGAAAAAGTGAAACCTGAAGCCGTATGGACCTATTAGCTATCGGTGACTTGACCTAGCCCCCAATCTCCTAAAACGAGTTACAGCCAAGGCTTAAATAAAAAGAGACACATAGTATGGTTTTAGGGAACCCAGGAAGGTCAGAACTCTGTAAAGGAGTGAAGACCACGAGTCTTCCTAGATAGCTCCTCTTTATTCCACAGATTTGGCAGGGGTGGGGGGCGTGCAGGAAGTGGAGGGTATGAAAGCTGAAAGTCTGAAGTTAGAACAAAGGCAGCAAATTTTGCTAATTAAGAGAACTGTTTGATCTCTAATGTTGACAGTTTTATTGCTCTGGAATCCTTTGAGTAAGATTGGCCTGCAGCTGCAGCCTTATCTTGCCAGCAGGGGCCATGAATCTGAGCTTTCCAGTACATCCAGAGAGCACTGTGTTCAGCAGCTTAACCCTTACACAGCCTGACCTCCCACAGTCAGAAATTAAGGAACATGAAGGTTTACATAAACCATGGAATGTCTTACTGAAAGAAAGAAACATGCTTCTAACTCTGGAACAGGAGGCCAAGTGGCAGAGTTTGCCAATGCTAAGTCCAAAACAGTTAGAAAAGGTAACTGATTCTATGGAGGCATTAGATAAAGTTGTCTAGGAAAGAGAAGATGCTTTTAAGGTTTCTCCAGACTGGTCAATAAATAGCTAGACCTGATGCTTGAAGAGACATCTTTGGAAGAATCATTTGGCACAAGTTCAAGCAGTGGCCTACACCTTGGTACCTAAATAAAAGATACAAGAAGAGATGATTCTTTGCAATCCCTTATGTAGATAATTTTGTCAGACTGAGAACTGAGTAACAAGCCCATAATGAAGCAAGAAAGAAAAGTTTGGGGAAAAAAACAGTTCTGCATGAAAAGTTTCTACATCTTGCTGAAGCCCAGAAGTTTAGTCTTGTCTAAAACAAATGTCTAAACTATTTTCTTTCTTGTATAGTAGTCTATGTGGTTTACAAACAAAATAATTTATGGAGTATATTAAGGTAGACATACAGTACTGGCTATGAATAATATTTACACTGGGAAGGCATTATGAAGTTAAAGCATTTAAGATTTTTCAGTTAGTAAAACTGATACAGCTTCTAATTAACTTTAGACAGAAGTTAATTATACAGGTAAGAGTTATGGGAAGTAACACATGACACTTACAGGAGCAGATGGTAGGAAATGAAATCATATTAAAGAAAAGCAGAAACACTGGCAGGAAAGGACTAAAGAAAAAGCAAATGAAAAGTATAATAAACATAAACCATAATATAAGACAGTGCACGTAAAAATAAATTCAGTATTTACAGTAAATATCAAGATGAACCTTAACAGTTTCCTAAATCATTTGAAGAGTTTGATTGTGTTTTGGTGATGCTTAGGGAGAGATAGGAAGCCTTTGTTTTTGGGTCTTTGCATCTAATTACCATAAAATGCAGAGACCATATTTAGTAAGACCAAATTAAATGTGTCAGTCTTAATACTTTTCTTGGCATAAGCGCCTTTCTTTTGAGTCTGAATAAGTTTTGACCTATGTTAATGACTTAGCTGTCCTTTATGGATTAGCTTTATCAGATCATGGTTTGCCAGTTAGACAAGCATCTAAATTTAAAGAGAACTTTGTCCATGGAACAGATTTCTATAACTTAATATATTAAATGTTTTTGGTCCCAATACTAGAGATTACCATATTCCTTTTCTTCTAAAATAAACTGATACTTACCTGTTCTGTAATTTCAGGTATGATTTTTATATTGTGAGTCACTCCTCAAAGCATGGTACTGTTACTCCCACTCATTACAATGTTATCTACGACACAATTTGCTTGGACCCAGATACAGTACAGCGCTTAACTTACAAACTATGCCACATGTACTTTAACTTTCCAGTAAGTATCATCTCACTGATTTTTTTTTTCTTCTGGTCTATAAAACGTATTGTTCAAAACTGAGCAAAATTTGAACCTCTGAATTGATATCTATGAATATTTACTTAGCCAAAGTAGATGTAAGGGCAAGTATAAAGTGATGTAAAGTTTAAAAAAATAAACTTCTGTTTTTCTTCTTATAAAAGGGTACCATTCGAGTTCCTGCTCCTTGCCATTATGCCCATAAACTGGCTTACTTCGTGGGGCAAAATATTCAACAAGAGCCACATAACTCACTATCAAACTGTCTCTATTACCTTTGAGCTACAGAGAAAGACCTGATATGATTTAGAAAGCCACGAATGGTACAATTATTATTTTTTCCTTTTGAGGCTGAACATCTGAAATGTTTTCTTAGATTTGCAGCTAGATTGTAATGTTGATTGGAATAGGGGAACATTGAATAGTATCAAAGAGGGCAAAGCAGAGAAGAAAATCATGCTTAACATCTAGCAGGAAATCTCAAAATGGAACTTGTGACTGCTTTCCATGTCACAAATTCCACACAAGCTGATTGAGTGCAGCTGAGAAGTTGTATCTGTTCAGATTTTTGGGTCAGTGTTGAGAAAAACTGGAGTAGACTCCAGCTGGATTTAGTGATGTGGTCTACTTTCATATTGACTTCACATAAGATTGACTTTCCAAAGGGGGTGGGGATAAGGAGAGAGCTGACAGTAAGGATTTTGCCTTCCAATTTACTTTTCAAATGTTAAAAAGATTTTATAACTAAATGTGCCAGAACACTTGGCATTATAAGCAGTGCCACTCTGAATATTGAAAAGATTAGTCAACCCAGGGTTACCCTGGTGACTTAAAAATTGGCAGTTTAGGGACATGGAAACATTTTCCTTCTTAAGACAGAAAATTAAGAACACTCTTAGCCTCTCTGCTTCTGTTTCAAATATGATGTTGTAAAGTGCAACATAATCAGAAGAATTTCAGGCAGGTTTTTTTTTTTTTTTTTTGGCTAGGATCTTGCCATGTAACTCAGACTATCCTTGAGCTCAGTGTGTATTTCAGGCTGGCCTCAAACTCATAGTGATCCTCCTGTCTCAGCCTCCAAGTTTCTGGAATTAACAGGCATGTACCACCATGCCCGACCCTTAGGCAGGTTTTTTAGGTGGAACCATCTGCTTTTCTGGAAAGCAGACATATTTTTCTCTCCATTTCAAACTATCTTTAAATAAACTCCAAACAGTGTCTGAGAACTTTGTTTTCATATAGTCCTAAGTAGAGTGGTATTTGCGGGGGGAGGGACTGACTTCAAAGATACTAGAAAGCGTATATTTGAGAATATATTTGCTTTGATTATATGTTAATGAATTTATAATTGCAACTGGAACCTGTCCTATAAGAAATAAAATCATTTAAGAAAATAAAATATCTAAAAATACCAATAAAAATATATAAATAAAAGTATGTATAATCCAGGTCAAACTGCACTGAACAGTACCACCAACAGTGATAAATGTAATAGAAGAAGTGAACCATGATTAAAGATGTGCCATGGAAGCATGTTCTTTTGAGGTTAGAATTTGATTTATGATACTACTTTCTAGAAAGCTGAGCAAATAGTTTGGAAGGAAAAAGTGGAAAGTTAAATAGTGAATGTTTTCTCTAAGTGCAGTATGTACAAATATCACTTTTTCCTAGTACTGTTAAATGATGGAATTCAATAAAATACTCATGTTAAAATTATAGATTTGAGTCTTACTAAATGGAATGTAATTTTCTTAGTGTGTGTTTATAGGTAATAGGAATTGAATCCTCAGGACTTTACCCTAAGCCACATACCCCACCTCCCTCCACCCCTTTTTTAGTGATTAGGTCTTGAGTCACTGCGTTGTTCAGGCTGAGCTCAAGTTTATGATCTTGCTGCCTCACTCTTCCAGAGTACTGGCTTTGCAGACGTGTACCACTATGTCCCACTCTTTCTTAGCCTTCTTCGCCTACTGATTACAGAAAATTGTTACTTTTCTAAGAAAAATAGAAATATTGTTCAGACCAGAGAACTGTCTGATTGACCTACTAGTATTCTACAAATTAGGTGAAGGAAGTTTGAGTATTTAATATTTTCAAGAAATCTTACTAATGTACCACAGTGCCTTAGTTTCCTATTACGGAGCAAGGGCTGGGGAGTGTGAATTAAAGGTCAGGAATGTGGTGGCCTGTGTAGCCATACAAATAATGTAAGGAATTGAACTTTTTGACTATGACAATAGTGAGTAAATAATCTACATTTGGTTGTCCAGGTTAGTGAATTCTACATCCATGGTTCAACCAACCTCAGACTGAAAGAGTATTTGGGAAAAATTGTATATTGATCATATACAGACTTGGTCATTATTCACTAAGCAATCTAGTATAACAATTACTTTTGTTGTATTAAGTATTATATGTACTGTGGAGGTGATTAGAATATATGAGATTTCCTAGGTTATATGCAAGCACAGCACTTTGGATTGCAGATTTGAGTATCTGCAGATTTTTTTTTTGTCTTCAGGGGCTCTGGAACCAATTCCTGCAGATATCAAGGGATGACTGTATGTCAGTTCTCTTCTCCTACTGGTCACAGCTCAAAAATATTAGGAAAGAATATTGACAAGTATCATAGGTATCAAGGCAAAGAAGAAAACTATACCAATATCTAGCAGAAGGAAACTCAAAGTAACCTTGGTATTTGGGACTGTTTTTTTTGTCACAAATGCCACAGACAATTGAGTGACTGAGGTCTTTAATTTAGTTAGATTTATTGGTCTATGTTGAGAAAAACAAGAATCCAGTACTTACCTGTATCGAGGGTTGTCAGTGACTTGCACACTTATTTAAGATCGTGCACCACATACCATAGGTTAAACTGGAAATAGACAAGACCTCCCAGGAATAGAAATCAGACTGTCAGTCCCCCATGGTCATCAGCCAGAGCTAAAAAGTCTCTGCAGGGTACTATCTTCTTTGATGTCAGCCTCTTTCTAATATTTATCTTTTACAATATGTAGTACTCAGAGATAACAAAGTAGAAGAGGGTCAGAAGTGAAAACTGAAGGTAACAAGAACCAATAAAAGTGGAACCATAGAGGCTGAAATGATGTGAGTTGTCAACACAGTGTGTTCCAAGAAGTGAGAGGAAAATCTCATGAGAAAATTGTGGCACAACCATGGTTGACCTCCGCTGCCATATCTCCTGATGCAAACTAGTATCTTCACCCTCTTTCTTGATTTCTTCTTTAGGTCATAGATATAAACTTGTTTGCATTTATAGGTTCTCCCACCATTAGTTTTTCCTTGATTCGTTGTTTCCAGGGTCTCTTGAATAGTGCAACTGTTTGAGATACTTTTCAGTAGGATGTAATGGTTTCTTTGGATTTCAGTCTCCATGAACCCAGCAGCAGGGGCATCACACATAAGTGACAGTCTGATGTTTGGCTACTGCTGTTGTCTTGGTGAATTAATCTCTTGTTGCTAAATGAATGTAATATTTTTATGAACTCTACTTCATTTTATACTACTGTTTGTCTCTTAAATGTTCTCCAAAGACTCATGTTTCCCAAGGACATGGCTTGGCACCCACCTCTACCACTAGTTGGAGATGAAACCTCTAAGGGGTAGGGCCTTGTGGCAGGCTGTCAGGTCACTGGGGGCAAAACTCATGAAGGGGATAGTGGAATAGCAGCCTCTTACCCATTCTCTTTTTTGCTTTCTGTCCATGAAGTAAGTAGTTTTGCTCTGGTGCATGCCCCCATTACAGTATGCTGCTTCATCACAGGCTCAATGGACCCAATCGGTCATGAACCAAAATCTGTCAAACTGTGAGCCAAGAATCTTTTGTAAGTGTATTTTTTTCCAAGTGTATTATCTCAGTTATGTGTTACAGAAAGACAGCCAACTAATGCATCTTATTTTAATAAAGCTTTGAATTAGCTTTTGTGTACTTTCATCCTTTCACTTAAAATTATCTAATACCTGTCCATTTTCTACCTAAAATGGAATCCTGTAGACAATTTATAGTTGGCTTTGCTTTCCCATCAGTGCGATGGTTGTGTTCCCTGGATTCCAAGTCACGCCAGTTACCGTATTTCACAATGACAGAAGTCTCTGTTAATGGCTTCCCATGTTGTCTTCCTTGCTCAGGACCCAATCACTATTCTTGGAATCCACTGTGAGCTTCCCAGCTGTGTGAAGCTTCTCTAGGGAGAGTCTAACGTGTCCTTCACTGGCCTTTAACCAACATTCCATCTTTGTCCCAAATCTAAATCACTGAGTCTTTCCTACTTTAATATGTTTCAAGAATTAAAACACACACTGAGGGTTTTTTCTAGTTGCAAGACCTTGATGCTATCCTAATACAGACCTCCATTTGAGACAGTACTGCTGCTCAGTGAAAAGCCTTGTTTTTATCTCAAGTATCAGTCATGTTTAGCCACAGGCAGTCACCATGGGAACCAGATCTCACTCATTACTAACCACGGATGCTCTCATGGCACATGAACCTTTTTTTTTTTTTTTTTGAGGCACCGGGGATCGAACTCACGACCTTGCACTTGTGAGGCAGGCGCTTAGGCCACTGAGCTAGATTCCCCAGCCCTTGTCTTTTTGAGACAGGGTCTCACTATGCCATTCAGGCTGGCGTTGAGCTCACTTTGTAGCCCAGGCTGGTCTTGAACTCACAACGATCCGCCTGTCTCAGCCTCCCGAGTGCTAGGATTACAGGCGTGAGCCACCACGCCTGGCATGAACCCTTTTTTACTGATCCCTTTTTCTCTTTCATCCACATGAGGTTTCTCTTCAAGTGGATGTGAAGAGTGTCCACTCCCTTGTAACCTTCCTTCCCAGGTTCTCTTTGACAGGTGCCACACACATCCACATGTGCTGCCAGTGTCTTTGCCCTTGACACCTCTTTGTCCCACGAGTCCACCTACAGAGTGAGCCTGTCACTGACCCAGTTGTTGTAGTTTATTCTGTTCATAGATTTGGAGGTTTCAGTCACAGTTGGCCTGTGGCTTTTGGGTCTGTGGTGATGCAGCACATCATGGTGGGAGGGCATGAAAGGAAGCTCATTCATCTTGAGGGCAGGAGTGGAAAAGAAGACTGGTGTTCCGCAGTCACCTTGGAGAGCACACACCCAGTAACCTCCCAGTAGGCCCCGCCCCTAAATGTTTTCACCACCTTTCAGTGGTGCCAAGCTGAGGACCAAGCCTCATAATGCATGGGCTTTCTGGGGACATTCCAAATGCAAAATAGAGCATTCTGCAACTTTGGTTTTCAAGATTGGCTATTTGGGATTTTTTGTTCTCTATGATTTTCAGGGTTGGCTATATTTTTTTGTTTTGAGACAAGGTTGCCCAGGCTGGCCTCAGACTCATGGCACTCCTCCTGCTTCTGCCTCCCAAGTGCTGGGATTACAGATGTGTGTCACCATGCCCAGCACAGGATTGATTTTTTTTTTTTTTTTGCAAAAACAGCCCTGAGATTTGTTTTTTTTTTTTTTTTGTGATGGTAGGATTTCATTCTTAAGGCTAAATACTGACTAAATGTATGCATCTCCTACAATTCAAAAACAAAGCAAATCCCCCAAAACAAAGCCAACACCACCCCCCAAAACAAAACATTTTTAAAATGGGCAAAAGACTTGCTTGAACAGATAGTTCTCCAAAGATGTATAAATGGCTACCATGTGTTTTAAAAGGTGCTAAGCTTCACTAATCAGGAATATGCAGATCAAAATCATCATGTAGTATCTCTCACCTGTTAGAATAGCCATTCTCAGTAGATAAATGTTATGAGCCCAACTATTAAAATCTTTGAAGTAAAATAAGGGTAAATCCTTGTGACCTTGGATTTGGCAGTGAATTCTTAGGCATGACTTCAAAACCACAGGCTGCACACACACACAAATAGATAAAATTTCATAGAAACTCTGTGTCTCAGAAAATGCCATAAGTAAATGTCTAAGTACAACTCACAAAATTTTAAGAAAATATTTCTAGGCATATAGCTGATAGTCTAATATCTTGAATATATAAAAAATACCAACAAAAGTAAAATGTCCAACATTTTATTTTTTTTTAAGACAGGGTCTGGCTATGTAGTGCAGGCTGGCCTTGAACTTGCTCTTTTAGCCCAGGCTGGTCTCAAACTCATGGTGGTCCCCCTGCCTCAGCCTCCTAGAGTGCTAGGATTACAGGTGTGCACCACCACGTCTAGCTACTGTCCAGCATTTTAAATGAAAAAATTATTTACAAAGTTACTGCTGCAGAGAAGATACACTGTCAGTGAGCCTGCAAAATCCTGTCCAGAATCACATTAGTCATCATAGGACTGCAATCATAGCCACACTGAGACCACACACATTGGGATGGCTATAAGGAAAAAGAAAAAAATGAATAATTGTTGACAGTGATGGAGAGAAATGGGAATTTTAATACATTCCTGATGCAAATATATTGAAGAAAACTGGAAATTCCTAAAGAGGCTTGCTCCCCCTTGGGAGTGGAGTAAGAGTTGGAACTGAGCAACCTTGGACAGTACCTGCAGGAGCAAAGGGTCAGCCTACATCACAGCACCCACCCCACCCTGAAACAAGTGACCTGAGAGGGCAGAGACTTACCAGTGGAAGGGGAACACAGGAGGCAGTGCAAGGAGTAGGAGGAACCAAGTATACACGAGCCTGAGAACAGCCCCTTGTCTCTAAGGGTGGCATAGCAATTGGAAGAGAGAGACAAATGGGGTAAGGAGTGGGAGAGCCACTAAGGGACATAGAGAAAGTATTGGATGAAGACTGGCCCCAGCCCCCCACATCTGGAGGCCAAGATCAGCCCCACATCCAGCACAACTCTGTAGGCTTACCCAATAGTTTTGGGCTCTTGGTGGCCACCAGAGGAATTTTATTTTTTATTCTATTTTATTTTATTTTATTTTATTTTATTTTTCTTCTTTCTTTGCTGGGTTGTTTCCCTTTTTGGTCTTTTATCTATATTTTTTTTCTAGTTTATTTGTCTTCTTTATCCTTTTCCACAATTATCTCTCTTGATTTAATCATACTTTCATTTCTGTCTTAGTTCTTTTTCTGCCTTTGTGGAGACAAAATATCCAACACCCAAAGTTAAAGGAGGAAAGGTTTATTTAACTCACAGTTTGTAGAGGTTTCAGTCCATAATCAGCTGGTTCCAAGGCAGAGTGGTGCGGCAGAGGGCAACAGTTCTTGGCATTGAAAGACAGCAAAAGCAATAAAAGATGAAAGGAAGGAGCAGGCTCCTTTCCTTCCCTTATATTGTGTGTTGGCTACCTGCCCTAGGTTGTGTGCAGCACTCACACCCCCTACCCCAGCACCAGACAGTGAACCAATCACAAACTGTAGATTCAGCTGCCTCTGAAAAGCCTGCCCCCCCATGACTGCATGAGACTTTGGTGGACACACAGATACAAACCATAACATTCCACCCCTCACTCCCCAAAGGCTCAGGTGCATATCTTTCTGTAATAGGTATTTAGTCCATCTCTAGGAGTTGCTAAAGTCCTAACAGTTTCAGCATTGCTGAAAAATGGCACAAGATAAACATTTCCATTTCAAAAGTTACAAATGGGACTACAAAGGAATGGGACCAAAGCAAGTCCAAAATCCGGAAGGGCAAACATTAAGTCCTGTATTTCCACATGGAGCATTCAAGGCAAACTGTGGCAAGTTGTGGACTCCAAGGGGATCAAGCAGCTCCAGCCCTGTGACACTTCTGGTGGCAGTAGCTCCCATGGATTTTCTCTTAGGCCTGCTTTGCTCTCTCCTTACAGCTTTCCTTAGATGATCCACATTTCTGTCATTTCCAAACTTCTGGGGTCTCCACTGCACCTTTGGCTTCATACACACATAGCTTCACACATTGCCCTCTCAGGCACACTGCCTAGCCTCCCAGGCCTTCTTCTGAAATCTGCGTGAGAGCCTTCCTAACCCCACAACTCTTACATTCTGCCTAGAGTCTTAGACTTTTTCAGACTAATCTCAAGATTAGTCAGCGACCCTTAACCTCAGTCTCAGACAAAGTCTCTGGACATGAGCAAAATTTAGACAAACTTTTTCCAAGCCATAGTACACATCATCTGGAGCTCAGCAGCTAATACAATCCCTTTTCCCAGCAGAAACCTCCCAAACCTGGTCTATATTGGCAGCATTTCTGTCAGCCTTCTTGTCTTCTGAGCTCTGATCAGAATCTTCCATACAGAACAGCCTAAGGACTTCCAGCTCTACTTTTTCAGCTGACTTCTCTGAACCTTTCCAATCTCTTCCACAAGTCATTTCCAAAGGCTTCTGAACTTCATGGTCAGCTATAGTCACAGCAATGATCCCACTCCTGATACCAAATTGTATCTTAGTTCCTTTTCTCTATTTGCTGAGACAAAATACCCAACATCCAAAGTTAAAGGAAGAAAGGTTTATTTAGCTCACAGTTTGTAGAGGTTTCAGTCCATAATTGGGTGGCTGCAAGATGGGGTGGCACATGGCAGACAGGCAACCATTCATGGCAGTGGAACACAGCAAAAGCAACAACAGAGTTCAACAGCATGTTTCTGCCCCTTTTATATTTTGTCAAGACTTCTGGGATTAGAGCAGTGCCAAACCAGTCAGTGAACTGATTTAGCAATCACACACCCTTAATCCCAGTGTCACACACTCTGGATTCAGCCATCTCTGAAAAAACCTAGGACTCTATGGATAGGAAGTGCATACATAGTGAAAATGGCCATACTTCCAAAATTTTCATGCAGATTTAATGCCATCCTAATCAAAATACCATTAGCATGCCTCACAGAGTTAGAGAAAACAATCCTAAAATTCATTTTGAAGCAGAAGAGATTTAGAATATCCAAAGCATTTCTGGGCTAAAAATGCAACCAGGGTTGTATCACAACCGCTGACTTAAACTACAGAGCTACTGTGATAAAAAACAGCTTGATACTGGCAAAAAGCAGACTAGAAGATCAATGGAACACATTAGAAGATGCAGAAGCAACTCCAAGTACACTTAGACACCTTATTTTTGACAAAAGGGTCAAACATATTCACTGGAAGAAAGATAGCCTCTTTAATAAATGGTGCTGGAAAAACTGACTTTCCACATGCTGAAGATTAAGACTAGACCCATGTTGATCACCACGCACTAAACTAAAATAAAAATGGATCAAAGATCTAAAATTAAAACAAACACTATATTACTGAAAGAGAAACTAGGTAGAACTCTTAAAAGACATAGGTGTAGGTAGAGACTTCGTGAACGAAACTAGATCACTTAGGAAATTCTACAAAGAATCAATAACTAGGATCTCATCTTGTTAAAAAAAAGCTTTTATGCAACAGAAGAAATCACCAGAGTGAAAAAATCCCTCAGAGTGGGTAAAAAATTTTGACATTGCTCCTCAGACAAAGGACTAATATCTGGAACATATAAAGAACTGAAAAAAAAATCAGATCCCTTAAATTCAAAGACCCAATCAAAAAATGAGCATCTGAGATAAACGCACACTTTTCAAATGAAGAAATACAAATAGCAAATAAATACATGAAAAAATGTTCAACATCACTGATCATTTGAGAGTAATCCTAATGCAAATGAAACGACACTGAGATTCCATCTCACTCTAGAAAGAATAGCTATTGTAAAAAAAATCAATAACAAATGCTGACAGGGCTGTGGGGAAAAGGGAACACTTCTCCACTGTTGGTGGAAGTGTGGACTGGTGCGACCACTGTGGAAATCAGTGTGGAGATTTTGCAAAAACAAAACAAAACAAAACAAAACAACCCCAAAAAACTAGGAGTAGAGGCTGCATTTGACTAAATTATTTCCCTTGTTGATGTTTTCCCAACAGAATTAAAGCATCATACCACAGCAATATATGTGTGCCCATGTTTGTAGCAGCAAAATTTATAATAGTCAAATCTTGGAAACAACTCAAATGCCCATCAACCAATGAATGGATGAAAAAGATGTTATTCTTTTTAGAAATCTCCAACAGAGTGAAAAGAAAACCCACAAATTGGGAAAAGATCTTAGTCAACTGTCCTTCAGACAAAGGACTTCCATCTAGAACATATAAAGAATTTAAAAAAATCAAAGACCCAATTCAAAGACCCGAAATTCAAAGACCCGAAATTCAAAGACCCAATCTAAAAATGGGCATCTGAGATGAAAACATACTTTGCAGCTGAAGAAATACAAATGGCAAATAAATACATGAAAAAATGTTTGGCATCATTGGTCATTGGAGAAATGCAAATTAAAACAACACTGATATTCCATCTCCAGAAAGAATGGCCAAGATCAAGAAAACAACCAATAACAAATGCTGGAGAGGCTGTGGGGAAAAAGGAACTCTTCTCCACTGTTGGTGGGAGTGTAGACTGGTGCAACCACTGTGGAAATCAGTGTGGAGGTTCCTCAAAAATCTAGGATTGGAAATCCCATTTAACCCAGCTATTCTGCTTCTGGGCATATTCTCAGAGGAAGTGATAACATCATATCACAGTGATATATGCACACCCATGTTTATAGCAGCACAATTTGTAATAGCCAAATCTTGGAAACAACCCAAATGCCCATCAACTGAGGAATGGATAAAAAAGATGTGGTGCTTTTATACAATGGAGTACTACTCAGCTATAAAGAAGGATCACATTGAGGCTTTTATACGTAAATGGATGCAACTTGAGACTATACTCATAAGTGAAATAAATCAGTCTCACATGTAAATTCCATATTGTCACCCTAGTGTAAATCTGAAAGAGTCAATATGATACAAACTCTTCAATAAATATTGTGAAAGGTTAAGAAACTGCTTAAAAGGAAAAAACAATTCAGATAGGGAAAAGGAGAAAAGGAAGGGAAAAGAAAAAAAGATATAAATTTGAATATATACACTTAAGATAGCTAAGATGATCATACTACTAATTCTATTAGTTCTTGGAGCAGAACACTTGGCATTCATAGGATTAGATCAATTTAGCATGTCTGTATCTGGTGGTCTCAGTGACTTTTGTGGATGGCTATGCAAAATAACAACCTTTGTTGTGTTTCTACCACCTAGTTTTTTTTTTAATTTTATTTTAAAGAGAATAAAATCAAACAAAGCAAAACAAAACAAAACAAAACAAAACAGAACAGAGTTAAACACAACAAAGCATTTCAGAACAGAACACTGCAAGCAATACAGGTCTTCAAAACGTAACAGGAGATTAACAATGGCTACCCTAGTGTCTCTTGTTTTCTTCAAAATGGTTGTTCATACATTCATACACAATAAACTCAAACAAAACAAAATAATATAAAACCAGATAAAACAAAAGAGTGAAAGCATTACAGGCCTTCAAATCAGACAATAAAAAATCAACAATGGCTACCTTAATGTCCTTTGTTTTCTTCTAAAAAGCTGTTCCTACCTTCTCACATATTGCAATCAAATAGTAGAAAACAGACTTAAACCAATCAAGTCAAAGAATAAAAGCATTATTGGACTTCACAACCTTTTCCCCATGTTTATTGGGGATTTTGTATCTTTTAGAGTCTTTCAGTTTCTTACACTAGGGAGATGATGCGGTATTTACACATGTGAGTTTGGTTTATTTCACTTATGAGTATGGTCTCAAGTCACATCCATTTACCTATAAAAGCCTCAATGTGATCCTTCTTTATAGCTGAATAGTACTCCATTGTATAAAAGCACCACATCTTTTTTATCCATTCCTCAATTGATGGGCATTTGGGTTGTTTCCAAGATTTGGCTATTACAAATTGTGCTTACCACCTAGTTTTGAAAGCCTATGTTGTTATTGTTTTGGGCTCTCTGTTATTGTTATGTATTTGTCTCTTTTGTTTCTTGTTTTACTTGTGTTGTGTTTGTTATTCTGTCTAACACAGAAAGGATAGATGTACATGTGTAGGCTTATACATGCCTAGAACTCCTAAAGTTTACAAGAAGTAATTTTATTATGTGTGATGGTATGAACAGCTACTTTGAAGAAAATGAGACATTATGATAGCCATTGCTGATTTCTCATCATCATATTTTGAAGTCCAGTGATGCTTTTATTCTTTGATTTGATTGGTTTTAGTTTGTTTTCTGTTACTTGATTGCAATATGTGAGAAGGTATGACCAGGTATTTTGAAGAAAACAAGAGACATTATGGTAGCCATTGTTGACTTCCTATTGTCTGGTTTTGAAGGCCTGTAATGCTTTCATTCTTTTGTTTTGAATGGGTCAAAAAAAAAGACAAATCAAGGTATATCATGTATCGGTACATATTCCCTATGATGAATGCAATCATTGTATATACCTAAATGGTACCAATAAACTTAAATAAAAAGTTGTATATGAATGTTCCTAGCTCCCAAATAGCCAAAATAATGTATCCACAAATGGGAAAAATGTGTTATGGAATCTTAGAAATTATTTGCTTTTTGAAACAAGCCAGACATAGGAGGCAATGCATTGCATAATTCCATTTATACACAGTGTCTCAAACATGAAAATCTAGTGAGACAGAAAGTACATCAGGGCTTTCAGGATCAGAAGGTGGCTGAGGAGAAAGACTGATAGTAGGTATAATGAAATTTACTGGAACTAGATAATGGTGATTACAAAACTGTATACTCTAAAACCCAGTAATTTACACACTCTTAAAAGTGAATTTTATGGAATATGGGTTATATCTCAATAATAAAATAATGTGGATTAGCACTTCTATAGTTTGTCTCTAAATATGGTGCACTTCATGAGCCAGTTATGACTCCTGAATCAATTGAATTCTCGTGAAGACCCCCGTGGAGTAGACTGTGTGAGATGGTATTTGAGATTCAACTCTGTTAGGTGATCATTTTGATGCTGCCAAACAACTCCTGGGGACAAGGTAGCATGTTCTTTATACCAAAGTCAGTCCTGATATGCAAACTTTGAGTCTATTATTATGGTTATATTCCTTTTCATATTCCTGTAGTAAGGAATACACTCAGAGGAGAATACAGATGGGGAGAGAGAGAGAGAGAGAGAGAGAGAGAGAGAGAGAGAGAGAGAGAAGAAGGGAGGGAGAGATTTCTTCCAGGTAAAAGTATTAATAATCGATTCCTTGGTCAAACTTTGGATGTCTTTCTGCTGTTGCTGGATAGGCAGAACCAATGTCAAAGTGGCCATATTTCCAAAAATGACATAGGTTTAATGCAGTTCCAATAAAAATACTATCAGCATTCTTTACAGAACTAGATAAAATAATCCTAAAATTTATACAGAATCAGGAGAGACCTAGAACAGCCAAAACAATCCTGAGCAACAAGAGCAAATCAGGAGACATCGCAATCCCAGATTGCAAGTTATACTACAAAGCTGCAGTACTAAAAACAGCATGGTACTGGCACAAAAATAGACACATTTCATAGAATACAGGATGCAGAAACAAACCAAGGTACCTGTAGTTATATGATTTTTAACAAAGGGGCCAAAAATATGCTACAGGAAAGATAGCCTCTTTAAAAAATGGTTTTGGGAGAACTGGTTATCCACATGCAAAGGAATGAATCTAGACCCATATCTCTCACTTTGTATGAGGATGAAAAACATAGATATAAAACAGATGCACTAAATCTTCTGGAAGATAAAATAGGTAAAAACTCTTGAAGACAGGTATAGGCAAAGATTTTCTCAAAGAACCCCAGTTACACAAGAGGTCACACTGGCAATCAACAAATGGGATTATATCAATTTCAAAATCTTCTGCACAGTAAAGGAAACAACCAAGAGAATGACCTACAGAGTGAATGAATGACCTACAGAGTGGTAAATTTTTTTTGCCAGCTACTCCTCAGAGAACTAATATCCAGAGTATATACCAAATTCAAAAAAATTAGACCCCACAAAATAAAAGACCCAATCAAAAAATAGGAAACTGAAATGATTAGATACTTCTCAAAATAAGAAGTACAAATGACCAACAAGTACATGAAAAATGTTCATTCATTACAGAAATGCAATTAAAACAACACTGTTTTGGCTTGTATCTAGATGTCCCCCCAAACCTCATGTTGTCATGAGTGGGGCTTTTTCAGAGGTGGCTTGATCTAGAGTGTGTGATGCTGAGATTGATTCATGATGCAATGCTAGGGTTAAGGGTGTGAGTGAATAAGATACAAGGGACAGGAGAGGCTTGTTGCTGGTCCCTTGCTGGTTGCTACTTCTTCGCTAGCTACCTTCTGCCTGTTCT
>RJWT010011362.1:0-23359 GCA_004365215.1 Cuniculus paca
TTCCCTTTTAATGATACCGTCTTGCTGAACCCATGGCCTGATCTTCCCTAAGGACATAACAGTTTCTGCCATCTTATTTATTAACTGTATATTTTAGATATTTTAAATTTCTTTCATGATGTATTAAATAGCATGAACTAGTTCTTCAACATCATTATCTCAATTAAATGGGCATTATCTGATATATTTTATAGCTAAGACAACTGCAACTTACAGAGGCCGAGAGAATTTTCATTACACATTATACCGTGTAAGTCACTGAGCTGAGCTCACAATTCCTGTTTTTCTGACCTCAGAACCTGGGCTTGGTTCCATGGGGCTGTGCAGCTCCTTGACCTCAAGCAAACACACAGGCATTCTCAATTTAGGTAGTCTAGTATCTAATGTTGAAATTTAGGTAGCAGGTTTTAAATATTTCTCAGATAATACTTGAAATCAAGAAAAGAACTGCCTTAACTATATTATTTAGGATATAATTGTTTAGAATCTAATCTACACAAAAGATGATCAAAATATACAGAGAATGTTTACATTTTTAAAAAGTTTATCACAGGGACAGACACAGTGCCACTACTTCCCCTTAAAATACACCCCTGGTTTTGAACACATAACATCGTTGTTCTTGTCACTTTCTGAAGCAGTTCCTAAAGTCTTCTTTCATGAGCGTTTTAATGAGGTGTGATAACAATACAGTGAATGTTGCTGCCAAGCGCTATCCAACAGGCAGTCTTGTAAAAATATTATGGTGTGTGTTCATCCACCCTATTCACTGGATCTTGTGCCATATGTTTCCCATAGTCAAAATGACTGTGAAAGGTAAATGCTTTGAATGGATTTGGGACATCAAGGCAGCCACAACTAAAAATAGTACTCATGAAAGAGGACTTCCAGGACTGCTTCAGTGGCAAGAACAATAGGATAAGTGCGTTCAAAGTGAGGGGAGTTTTTTTAGGGGAATTACAGGCAACATTTCTTTCACTGTAATGAAATTTCAAAAATTTAAACATTCATCCTATATTTTGCTCATGCCTCATAATAACATCTGTACTATATTCTATGCAAATCAGTAAAATGAGGATCAAATAATTGTCAAGGGTAAGAATAATGCTAACTTTTCCCTAAAGCAAACTGTTAAAGTGATTCTCAAGTATTTCCATACTGCAATAAGATTTTTTCCATGGCTTTTCATTTCTCTTGGGAATGTACCTATAGCATCAGGTCCAGAACTCTGGGTAATATGATAAAACAATAAAATTTACCCTTCCTTTGAGAAATTTAAGTCTCTTGATAGTCATATTCTTCTTCTGAACTTAATCCTGAAAGGTAGTACAAGTTTGGGTAAAATTTCTGGTGGAAAATCCTTACAAAATGTTTGCTTGAGTTCATTGAGTAAAACAAGGCCAAAGAACTTTCTCAAAAAAAGAATCTTATGGTCGCTCTGCATATTTTGTTCAGCATTCATTACAGACTGAGGAACCTCCACAGTATCAGATTCATCGAGATTCAAGATTATAAAGCTTTTTTTTACTTAGGTTGCAAAAAGAGCAAGAAAAAGTATGTAGTATGTCCTTGCAGCTTATATCAGTATTAATATCTGATGTCTGCTGATTCTGCCTGAGCAGGAACTTGAGCTACTGTCTAATATACTCCCTGTCTTCATTTTTGACTTTCAGTTGCTTCCAATGGCCTCATTTCCCCCCTATCTTTCAGATCAGCTTTCCAAATGTGCTTTTTAAATGGTGTACTCAGGCCTCATCATCAGTTTGGATAGCCAAGTGGCAGTGTCCCCCACCCGATTATTTGATGGGCGCTGACAGTCACTGTTCTCACCACTTCTCTACACCCCACATACAGGTAGAAGGGATGGGAAGTGGGGAGATGGAGTGTGAGCAAATGCGTGATAAGGAAACCCAGATGAGACACCAACTAAGGATTGTGCATGCTGTATACATGTGTAACATAGACTTAAGATTTAGAGCTTTTATGTTGCATTGAACTATTTTGGTTTATTGATTTAGGGACCATTCATACTGCTAAATTCCCTTTCTGAGCAAATGGATCTCATTGCTTGCCATAAATTCACATTCTTTTTCTTATAAGAGAATTGGGGGGAAAAAGCAATACATAACTTTGAAAAACACTTACAGTAGAGCTTAATTTGGATCTCCTTCTCCACTTTCCTGTGTCTACATGTCACAGTACACAGGTAATGATCTTCATTCTCGAAACTCACAGAGCTCAAGGTCACCGTGGACTCAGTCCTCTCACTCCTCACCATCCCACTCAGAGGGCTGTCTCTCTGGGTTCTCCAAGAGAAAGATGGGGACTCACAACCTGTGACACTACATGTCAACACAACTGAGTCCCCAATCTGAGTAGCAACTTGGTGTCCAGGGGAGATGTCAACAGTAAATGGTTTTTCTGAAGAGAAAAAGCAAGCAACAGGAATAGCAGATAAAAGTCTTTTCTTCTTTCATTGTGTTTTCTTATGTCATCCTCATTTTTCCTGATGTTCTTTCATTTCTTTGGGTCAAGAAGAAATTACTCTTTTCTACCTTGGAGCTATCAAAATGAGACCACATTACTTAAAGACAAATCAGTAAGAGTTTGTCAAATCAGATGATTAGAATAAATGTAGATAAAAATTTGTCAAGAAAGTGGTTGGCATTTTTTCATGACAATAATTCAATTCCTGCCCTGGTTGTGTTTATTAGGTCATTATAACAATGAATAATAGATCAAATAATTCCCATTGTTCCTGTATGTCAAGCATTAGGAAAACCACTTTATATGTATTAGCTCATTTAATTCTCACAATAATTGCTGGGCTGGTACTATTATTCCCTCCACATTCTCACTTTCTTTCTGCTTCTATTTTTTCTTTTCCTCTTATCCCCTTCTTTTTTCTCCAACAGGAAATTTTAAAAATTTTTATGTAATATATGTAGATATTAATAAATAAAAATTTAAAAGCACTCTTCTATGAAAAAATAAAATTCTATAACAAAATAATTAGGGAATAACAATAGTTAATATATTGTGTACCATAATCTTAAATCTCCTAGAGGAAATTTAACCTCATAAGTGTTAACTACCCAGCTTGAGAGTGGCAAAATTAGAACTTGATGCAAGGTAGGTCTGATTGAAGATTCCAGTTTTTATGTTGCTAAAATAACTAAATCAGGTCATCTTCATGAAGAGATAAAATGAGAGCTAAAGAAGGTTATAGAAATAAACTACCCCAAAATGTCATCTAATTAGATACTATAACAATAATGGACCAATACTTGGAATTTCTGTTCCAATAATATAAAGTTATACTTTGAGAGTCACACTGAAAGCAAAGTAAAATTTTAAGCCATAAGATGATAACATGAGTTATATCTACAATTTGCTTGGTGCAATATGAAAATGCTTTGCAATTATCTCAGGGGCTTAAAGCTGAAGGGTAAGGTCAAGTTCCTATGTCTGAAGGACTCAAGTGCACAGGTTTTGATTGGGTGGCTGCAGTTTTGGGAGAATGTGAATTCCAAATCTTGACTTTAGTCTGCAGAAGAAACTGGAAGCAGTTGGGCAACTCTTGAAAGTAACAGATGAAGCTCCACAAAAATCACTGAAAGTTTTCTTTGTAAATAGTAGGCGATGGGAGAAATTTCAACACAAATTATCCAATGATGGAAGAAATTTTAACACACAAATTATCCAATGATACATTTTTCATGGTTCTCTTATGTGCTAGGAAAAGTTACTTTTTTGACTTAGTTTGTGTAATTATGACATCTTAGTATTTTCCAAAGAAGACTCTCCTCTAATTACCCCAATAAACTCATATGCTATTAGACTTTAAAAGAGAGATAATCCAGAACAATAAGCAGAATTTTTGAATTTTTTTCACGCTAGCGTGAGAATGAGGAACTTTTAAAGCAGATCCACTTCCTGCCTGTTAACAGTTCTGGCTACATGTATTACTGTGGCTCCTTGGGGAGGAACTGTTTTAGGTAGCTAAAAGGTCTTTGAAGGTTCAATTGTATCTTAAGTATTTAAGATTGTTAATCTCTCATGTGACACAAAATGCAAAACAACCCTTCCCAATACAGAACACATTTCCTTTCTGCACTGAAATGGGTTCCAGTTTATGATGGGATGGAACCATTCCAGGATGGATGATTGGCTTTACACATTTTTATTAGTATAATAACTTTCCTGGTCACTTGAGAATGCTAACCTAATACCCAATTGAGTTAGTCTACTGATGGTGAGTTTGAATTTTATTCTTTTTGATCACCTGAGATTAAACTTCATATTTTCATGTTTTAAAAATTTGTGTAGCCCATATTTACAGTTTATTCATGTATTCAACAAACATTTATTGAAAACCTACTGCGTGTCAGTCAAGTGCTATGCTAGGTACCCAAACATTATAAGAACGGCATGCGCTTGCACACACACTCACAGAGACATATAAACACACAGTTCCTGTCTTTAAGGAACTTACAGTTTAGTGAACTGACACATTTACATAGATTATTTTGGCTCTTGCTAAATTTCATGCCCATCTTTCCTTTCCTTTCTAATTTGTAAGCTTGCACAGGGTGGCTGCTCTGTGTTTTTCATGTCTGTATTCCAGCACCCAGCAGACTTTTGGATTCTTGGAGAAAAGCTCTTAATTAGTATGTGTTGAACTGAATAGAAATGCATACATGGATATAAGAATTGCTGAGTATATATGAAGGAGACAGCAAATAGCTTTGCCTGACACAATCTGGAACTTGGAAGCTTGCAGAAGCTTTGTCCTGAAGGGTGGCTAGGACTTGGCCAGCTGGAGGCAGAGGAAAGGCCAGTCCAGGTAGGAGAACAGCATGAACAAGACACAGAGCACCAGCAAAGCTGCAAAGGTAGTTTCTGACCAGATTGTTCAGTTAGATGTGACAATTTTAAGAAATATGGCTAGAGTTGTAAGAAATGAGCCCCCATGTTTTGTTTCAGGTAGTTAACTATGATGCCACTGCATAATAGGATTGGTTATCTTGGGAACAGAACGATAGTAGGGAGATCACTTAAAGCCATTAGCTATAAAACACAATGGAATACTATTGAGACTTTGAAAAAAAGGGATATTCTGCCATTTGGGAGAACATAGACGAATCTTAAGGATATTAGGTAAAGTGAAATAAACCATACATAGAAAGACAGATACTACATGATCTCACTAACACATAGAACCTAGAAACATCAAATTCACAGTAGAGAATATAATGATGGTTACCAGAGGCTTGGCAGGGCAAGAAGAAAATGGGGACATTTTGGCCCAAAGAATAAAGTTTCAGTTAGGAGAAATAAGTTTTTGAGCTATGTTACAAAACAGGGTGACTATAGTTAATTTTTAAAATGTACTTTATATTTAAAAACATTTAAGAGAATAAATTTGAAATGTCTCACCACAAAAAAACAAGTGAGATGATGGATATGTTACGTAGCTTGATCCAATCATCCTACATTGTATAAATGTACCAAAACATCACATTATATTCTGTACATGTATACATTATGATTAGTCAATTTAAAATATTAATTAAAAATTAATAATAGACAATTAGGTATTGAAAGCCATAATATTTTAGATGACAATGAGCCTGTAAAAGTTATTTGACCTTAGAAAATTAGGAACTATGTCAAACCTGAGTTTCTATCTACCTTATAATAGAGTTATGGTAAAGATTGAAATAATAATATATAAAATAGAATATAGAGTTCCTGGCAAATACTAGGTATATGATCAATAAATGATATCATTATGAATCTTTGTGAGATTCCATTCTGTCATCTGTAAAGTGGGTATAAAGTAGTTACATCTTTGTTATTATTTCTTAAAGATTACAGATAGTTTATATAAAGTGTCAGAAACATAGTTTGTGTTCAGTGCATGCTGCTATTTAGGAATATCTTCCAAAAGTCCAAGTGAGAGTTGATAAAATGAGGCAACAACAAGAGGGTTGAAGAAAAGGTTAGAATCCAGGGATCATTTTGAGGTAGAGCTAACAGATTCAGTGATACAGAATGGAAACATCAATTTGGGAATAACCGGCATAAAGTCCGGTCCTTGACTATCTCAAGTGAGAAGAAAAGAGAACTGAATGGTGGATGTGGTAACCTGAAACATATCAATACTCACAGGACAGGAGGAATACAGAAACCAATGACTAAGGAAGTAAAGGAATGATATACATTAAAAGTTAATCCAAAACAAGGAGCTGTGGAAGCTCAGGGAAAAAGACTTTCAAAAAATATGAGTATAATAAATATATATTTATACTAAAGCACATGACAACCAGATAGGTCATCAGTGAAATGTCGAGAAGGAATTTCAGCATTGATACTGTGTCATTTTTGCTCAAATCTCTAGGACAGCACATTTACCATTCTTTTTTTTCCCATTCTACTCACCTTTAACAGTTAATTGGACCTCTTTTCTGTTTCTCCCAACTTGATTGACTCCTTCACAGACATAAATTCCAGAATCTTCCATTTTCATGGCAATTAATGTGAGAGTGGCATTCCCTGAAAGAAGCTGTAGGTTCCCATTATCTAGTTTCTTGCTCCAGAAAATCTCAGGAGCTGGTAGACCCTCACTGGAACATGTCATAGTCACAGAGTCACCCTCTTGCAGACTTGTGGAAGGATGCACAGAGATAGCTGTGTTCTTGGGCAAGACTGAAAAGACAAGGCATACTGTTAGCAGTCTCTAAGCATCATCTTAACCCAACAGAGTTAATATACTTTGAACTTCTTCAGCCAAGTTGGTATAAAGAACTGCTGAGTCATTATAAAAATAGTACATCTAGCTTCTGATTAATTTGTTACCTTTTTTGATGTTGGATGCTTTCAGATGGTTGTGGATATTCAGAAATTAGGAAGGGCCTTTAGGGTCATGTGGCTTAATCACCTACCTAAACATCTCATCAAAGTCAGTTTCAACATTTTCTGAGAGACCAAACTTATTGCCTTACAAAACAGTTAACTTGATATTTTTATATTTCATTTTACTTTATTTTATTTGAGTCAGGGTCTCACTTTGCAGTGCAAGCTGGCCTTGAACTCACTACAAGGTCCAGATTGACTTTGAGGTCCCAGCAATCCTCCCGCCTGAGCTTCCAGAGTGCTGAATGTAGACATGCGTCACATGCCTGGCTGTGAACTTGATTTTTGAACATCTTTAATTATTAGAAAAATTTCTCCTATTTCAGCTCAATGCTGAAATCGTCCTCCTTGTAACTAACTTTTACATACTGGTCATAGTATAGTCAGTCCTCTGACGCTACAAAATAAATCTTTCACACACAACTGTCTTTCAAATATTTAATTAGAGCTCTCTTTTCCAAGTTTTGTATTCTCTGGGGAAAATATATCCTAGCTTGACTGTTCCTTTCAAAATATTTTTAAAATCTTTCCATCACATTTTCTTCTGGCTAAACATGCACTAGTTGGCAAGAGTCCTTTCAAATGTAGCACTCAGAGAAGAAAACAGCATTTTAGTCTCAGACAGAGCACAGTGAGTCCACTTGGACCCAATCCTAGGACAACAAGACTGCTTCAAGCCCCCTGGTACTCTCACGGAAGAGGAAAGCAGTCAAGTCCCATCACATTCTCCTCTGTCAACACACAAATGCATGTGTGAGAATAGGTGTACATACACACACATATGCACACACAGAGTAAGTGCTTATTTTGTAAAGTTTCTATATCTATGCAACTAATATTTCAAGGCCTACTATAAGAACTTTTACAAGACATGATTAAAAATATTTTACCATTTAGGTCTATTTACTACTATGCATTCCGGTAGTAACACTGTTTCTCCTTTGACAGAGAACTAGAGAAATCAAGTATCTCAAGATCACACAGTTAACAGAGCCAGAAATGAAGTTCAAGTCTTCTCAGTTCAAATCCATTGTTATTTTCCCTGAACTGTACTACTGGAAAATATTATGTTCTCAGTAAATAAAAATGAAATAAAAACAACAGTTTTATTGTTCACTTAGTTGTTAAATGTGTTATAATATACATCCGAGTTTGAATTCCTATAAAGGCTAGACCATATCACACAACTACTTACTGTAGACTTGTAGTTCTTTGTTAGTCTTTCTTTCTTTGGGACTTGATTCTTCAGAATCAGTTTCAGTCATGTGTAATTTAGCTCGGCAAACAAGGGCTTTTCCAGTATCCTCAATGGTAGGAGTAAAGGCTACTTCGAGACTCTTGGTTTCCAGGGACTTACTCTCCATCTCTTCCAGAAATTCCTGATTCTTCATGAGAAAGTCACCTTTCAATAATTCCACCTCCAGTCTGTCAAATGGGTATACATCAGGGACCAAACACTTGACTGTGATGGGCTTCCCAATCTCCGGAAGGTCACTCAAACGAATCTCTGGATCCTTAGGGAAAGCTGTAAAGTCAAACAAATTATGAGTGGAGTTTTTGTTCATGTTCATAAGATCTTTTACTATTTTAACACAATGCAAATCAAATCTACTGGTTTGTTAATACAGTCTTAACGCAGCATAACAAACCTTTTAAGAGCTTTCTGTGATTTGGGCTGGGTTTCAGAAGCAAAAATCAGAATCAACCATCTAGAGAATTCTTCAGTTTTGACTCTGTATAAAAGTTTGTAACTTATTGGAGTAAAAGAAGAGAAAAAATTTTATAGCTATTCAAGCTTATATATGCCTGTCTCTGAGCTACAGATTCAACATAAATGTGTTTCATCCTTACGATAATCTAAAAGAAAATATTTCACAGATAAAAAAACTTGGACTTGATGCATCTGTATAATTTGCTTAAAATCACACAACTACTAATGTTAAAGCTGGCATTTAAACCTAGGATTTCTAATACTTTATATTGTCCCTGTGAATTAATATTATGTCATATCATATTTTCTTATTTTAGTCAGAGCATATATACTATAGATATATTTTACATGTAACGAATCCGAAGATATGCTAGGAAACAAAAAAAGCAACTTGAAGTAGTTGGCTTTTAAATGTGGAGCTTATGACAAGAATTCACCCACCAGAAATGTATAGTTGTGCAGTCCTTCAATTTGGTATTTTCTTCTTATAAAATCTAACTATGTCCCAACCAGTACTGCATGGACCCTTCTAGTACAAAAAACACACAATTTCCTTGCCTCCTGTGTAAGGGTTACCTTTCTCATTATATTCTGTCATCATGATAACACTCTGGTGTATTTGAGACTTTGTGTAGCAAGAAGGAAATAAAGGTTCAAAGAATATTATAATCAAATGTGTAATGGAAACAGAACTGTTAAACATAATGAGAAACAGACATTCTTGGAGAAAAACTCCCTGGCAAGATAATTAAAAACAGGACTGTCCTCATTTCTCGTTTGCTAAAATCTTCAACTATTTGCCACTTAAAGGCAACAGACAAAGGAACAGTACTTTGTTATCTGAAAATATAGTATTTTAATTTTCCAACAATTATTTATTGTCCTTCTATTCCATAAGAAAGATATCTACAGTCTACTCAGTTTTATGGCAGGTAATATAAGAACTTGCTACTTTTCTTTCTATTTATGTAAGAGGACTTTCCAAGGCACTCAGGAGGTTGGACAGACATGAAGTATGTGTGTACAACCAGCATAATTGAAAGCAGCCTTCCTGGCACAGTTTCCTGGGAAGTTTTAACAACACATGGGGCTTGTTGAAATTTCAATTAAGGTTACCGGGCAAAGCTGGAATCCAGTACAGTAAAAAGAAACCAACGCAATTATCAGCTCATCAAATAAGGCTTTCATGAAGAAGTTACTATTCATGAGTACAATGCATGAGTACAGTTTTTTAGAAAAAAAAAGAGGCCATCAGAAGCCAACATCCAATAATTTACATAAACTTAGTTTGCTTACTCTTCTTACTTTCTTTACTGACTTGAGAGTGGATTGGAATGCATTTTTGGTAGGCTGGTAAACTAGAGATGCACATTCATGATGCAAACTAAATACATTATACAAATATCTTTGAGCCTGAGCACCCAGGATTTATGGCAACAAAATTCCTAAATTTATTGATATCAAGGCCGTATGAGTGAAATGTTTAGATGTATTTTTTATTATATTTAAGGAGAAAACTTTTATGCTAACTGATAGATCTTGTGCGGAATCTTTAAACTGATTTTAAAAGCACCAAATTGCATCAGAATAAATGAATGAAAAATCTCTGTGGGATATAATTTATAAACCATTTAGATGCATGAGCATATAAATATGTATGAATACAATCAAATGTAAATTTGGAAAAAATGAACCTTAGGGATTTTAATTTTCATAGCTAAAGAAATTGGAGCCTAGAGAGGTGGGATCTTATATTACCTGGCTTGTAGCTGAGATGGAAAAAAAAAAAAAAGCAAAAACTTGAATTAGTGCTAGCCTCATCAGTCTCAAACTTTCTTGTTGCCATATGTTTTGTAACCAAGATCCTGGGTGTGAATATCATTTTTAAAACTTTCTTTGAAATGTATCTTTAAAAAACTATTTTAAAGCAAAATTGAGAGAAAACCAAAAGTTCTTTAAATCACTTACAGTAGATGTCCACTTGTATTTCTTTTTCCTCTTTCTTGGATCCGCAAGTTGCTGTGCACAGATAGGAGTGTTCATTCTCAAAACTAACTGGATCCATGGTCAGCGTGGACTTGGTCCCTTCATTCCTCACCTTGGCATTCAGTGGACTGTCTATCTGGGTTCGCCAAGAGAAAGACGGGGACTCACAGCCTGTGGTGCTGCAAGTCAGTGAGACGGAGTCACCTATCTGAGCAAGAGTCCTGGATTCAGGAGAGGTCTCAATTTTAAAAGCATGAGCTGCAATAGCAAAAAAATAGAGAAGCAAATTTACCACTTGTTTGTCTAGTATCCTACTCCCTTTTCTCTGTTTCAGTAAAATATTCAAAATATGTCCCGAATAACCTTTTCCTAACAGCTTCTAACTCCACCATGGCCAAAAAGCACTGAAGTCCCTGCCAAAGAAGATGTCAGAATCACCTTCACTTATAAGAAGAACTCTCGCTTTCTGTCGTGATGCTTATTTATCAAAGTTATTTTGTCGTTTGCAAAACTTGACTTCATTATCAAGTACAGGAAACTAAACCAACAGACCCACTAAGATAAAATCCAAATTACTCATTTGACATTGGGGAAAAAAAGGTATTAAGAACATCAATTTGCAACTCTAAGTATAACAGTATAATGGTATATATCAGAGCTCAATAGCACATTAAAAAGTTGGTGAAATTAAGTTTTCCTATTGTTAAAAATCCTAGTTCCTTTCTTCACGACCACAGTAGAACTGACTGAAGCCAAAACCAGGGCTACATGGAATGCTAACATTTGCAATAGATCAAGAAGAACTTACAGGCTGCAAACACTATCCAAAGTATATCCGAAGCTCCAAAGATCATGGCCATCCTCCCAGGCATTTTAAAGTTGTTTCTGTGATGAGAAAACACTGGTTCCAAACCCTTACTTCCACCCTACTTGAAAGTGCCTGGGAAGAGTCTTCGGCTCCTAAAGCCAGAAAGGCTAGTGTGAGTGAAATAGAAAGTTCCTTCTTTATAAAGGGTCGCGCTGCAGAGGCGGAGGGAAATCCCTTCAAGGGGAAACCCGGGCAGAGTCAGAGAAAAAAGTTTAACTGACATCCAGCCAAGTTTCAGTGTTAACCCCTTCAGCTGCTCTTAGGGTTGAAGTTACTGTCTAGGTCCTAAGAAAATAAGATACTTCCAAGACTGTGAAATGCAGGTGTTTCCTGGTCTTCAACTGCAAAAGTATATCTTTGAGAGAAAGATAAAAGAATGCTGATTGCAGAATGAGCTGTCTGAGTCTAACAGGCAGGCAGAGAATTTATAGTCTCCTTTTTAAACTGGATAGATAACTCCATCATGTGAACTGATTTTCTCCATTAAAAAATATATGTGCAATCCTAAAACAGAAATTAAATCTTCTCTTACAAGAAAAAAGAAAAGATTCTTTTGATGAGACTTTTTTTTAAAAGTTACAGCACAGTTTTTTAATTTTATACTTCTTATTCATAAAACTAATTCTTTTGATGAAGAAACATCAACTGTCTGAAATAATTTTCTTTAGTGAAATGTAAAGGTATGTATCTGAATATTAATACCAAAATAAGAGACATAGTTTTTCTCTTTTATTCTAGAAAAGTTACCAAACCTTTGGTTGAACTGCTGGAAAACTAAGTCTTTGCAGATTTAAATGCAAAGATATGGGATACATTTGATAAATCTTTTGTGGTAAATTTTTTGGGCTGTGTGGTTTTACAACAAACCCAGATAAAACATAAAAAATAAATTGTCTTTTGTTTTAGGAGAAGGAATGATAACTAATGCTATATTATTGTTTTTTTCTTCCCAGTGAAGTGACTTTTAAAGGCTCAATTAACTGACTGTTTTAGTACTGCACACATATAGGACAGCTCTTCACAAAGTGCTTGTCCATTGAAAGGAAAATGGAATGGTCACTTCCTTCTATTATACAAGTGCAGTTCTACATCCCCTTCTAGATTATCAGTTCCTTTGATGGACTAGTTCTTCTCAGCATTGTATCTACTTCTATAATATCTAATAGTGATATGCAAGTGCAACTTCATCTACCAAATGTTTAGGGACCAAAAAAGTAGATTCAGGCAAAATTAGCTGGTAACCAAGCAGCTTGGAGTGTCTTACAATGTTTGTGTCATAGAAGATTATCAGTATCATGTAAGTTCACTACTCAACTTTGGGATAGATCTAAAGGATTGATAAAATCCATAATGGGACCCTGGACCAAGTCATCATATATTACATCACTTCAGAGTTTGGATATTATTCCACCTTAGAATTTTGGGAAAGTGCTATTATGTTTCTTTAACTCCTAGTGGTCTCAGCAAATTTCTGCTCAAGTCTTTTATTATACCATGAGTTTGGATGCCTTCTGAGGTTCTGCCTCATCCTGGGCTGAACTAAGGGCACTCTGTTATATGACCTCCTTAGTTCTCACAGGTAGAGCACCGGCCATGCTGCAATCATCTGGTAAAACACTGCATTCCCTAACTTGTGGTTTCATTTTTATCTCAGCATCTAGCCCAGAATTAGCCACTTACGGTATAAATGAGTGCATAGTGTTGCAGTGTAGGGTTAACAGGTTAAGACTAACTTATCTGAATAAAGTATTATTAGATTTTGTCTTTGAATTTGTTCAGATTAAAATTTTTATCGGTAAGATGGAGCACACAATTATTTAATTTGCTTATAATGTGAGACTGGGAAAGGGTTAGCCTTACAGATTCAAATTAAGATAAAGAAGAGTTCAAAAGATTTAATAATGATGTAGATGAGATAAAATTTAATAGGAACGCACTAAATTCCAGCATATAAGTGTAACCCATAAGAAGGTGCTCATGTATTTTTAGTTAACCATAAAATGAGCATGAAACACCACTGCCATGAGAAACTAACCCTGATGAGCTCAGATGCATTGATAGTAATTTAGCTTTCTAATCATATAAAGAAAGAATTTCTGTGCATTGTACACTCACTGGACCATCCTGAGAGCGAAGGTATGTGATTTGGAGTGCAATTTCTTGAGAAACAGACTTGAAAAAACAGGAGGTTCCTGGAAAAAGGGATGAAGATGTTGGACAGCTCCAAAATCCCTACCTAGGAGGAGCAGTTGAAGGAATGGGACATGTTTTGTTTTGGGAAAAGACACCTATGAAGTAATGCAATAATCAAATGATTGAGGAAGGATTTACTTCTTTCTCTGTGTGCTATCAAAAGCTACAAAGAGAACTCATGGATAGGCAATTACTAAGTTATTTGATCTAGAAGGGCCAGGAATATATATGTACTATTCCTTTTGTACTTAATACAGTGACCAGCAGATAGTAAGGTCTCAGCAAAACATTTCTGAGTGAATAGATCATAACAGTTTGAAAGAGTGCTTGATCAAAGTCAACAGTCTTGAGTCCAGTCTAGTACTCCATCTAGGAATTGTGAAATTTCACACAAGTGTACATAATCTCTCTGAGCAGGTCTACAAATGCTCAGAAACAAATAAAGGTACCATTTCAAAATGACTCATATGATTTGTGATTATTAAGTCAAAACTGATCATGTGATCTGTTTAAATAAAGTATGTTATACATGGTATATAGTAGTAAGATACAACCCTATTAAATTCAGGGTAAAGAAAGACTTTCCAGTTACCAAATCTTTTCCACCGTGCAGCATATTGTTTTATGAAATAAACAGGTACTATTCAGTGGGAGCATACAGGCAAACATTTGATGGCATCTCTAAACAATGTAACAAAGGTCAAGTTTGCCTTATATAAAATATCCAACTGGCGGACTATGAAGGCATCCTTCAACACTAAGATTCTTTTATCACAATCAGTGCTATTTATCCTTTTAGCCCAACCTCACCAATCCCCTCACTGAAATTACAAGCTTTTTTTGATGCTGGGTGGTTGCACTTTGAGGTATTTCACACATGCTTCCTTCAGACTGACTGAATATGTAGCAACTCTAGATCTTTGAAAACTGTCAAGCATTTGATTTACAATTCATAATAGGCCTGTCTGGAGAAGCATTCTCTAACCTTTCATTCTGAGTGACTTAATGTAGTCAAGAATGCAACATTCTCAGTAGTAATGGAGACTTATTGTCACAGCACTTCTCATCCTAGTGAGAGGAGAAGTAATTCTTTTTTCTGCAGGTCATATCAAATGTGGTAGGGAAAGTGAAACATCATTCTGGTAGATTACTACAAATCCTTCCTCATTTCACCAAATCCTTCCTCATTTGAGAATTACTAACCTAGGTAGAGCAAATAATCTACCTATGTGACTCCATTTATCCCTATGTAACGGAATCTTTCATAACAGCCTTCCTAAGTAGAAATCTAACAGTGCACTTCAAGATTGGATCAGTTATTTGAAGAACAAGGTTGATTCTAGTTCTCATTTTGTCATACTTATCATGTGACTAACCCTTCTGAACCTCATACCGCTGCTTTATCACCAATAATCATCTGTATTTCAGGCAGGAAAACAAGGGAAAAGGGAAGATCAAGAAGTGAAAAAAAATCAGTAAGTTTTTCCTCTTTTAAGGAGATTCCCAAGCAGTCCCAAGCAGTGACTTCCACTAATATTTTATTGAAAAGATAGGAGATCGAATATTTGCATACATCATTGCTCACAGAGAAATTAGGATTCTATTAATAAAAAGATGGAAATGGTTGACAAGTAGGTAGGCAATTAGAAGTTTCCAAATTTAGTTCAATTCAATTCATTATTGAAAAACTACTCTATAGACAACTTGATACCATTGGAAAATGTGAAGATATAGGTACAGTTAGTTCCTATATTAGAATGAAGAAGACCCAAATGGTATCGATAAAGAATTTTTACATAACTCAACTTTTATCTACTTACTTATCTGTGAATTAGGAAATAAAGTGTATTTTAGTGAGCTGACATAAGTTTGAGATTTTCTGAAAAGCAAACTGCATGGTAAGAAGCTCGTTTTATGATGAATTTATTGTAACTCTGGAATTTTGAGGAAAATCTTACCTATCATTAACAGTGAAAATATCTGTGATATGATTTATTAAATTTTACTACAGCACTGAATTATCATATAAAATAATAATAGGAGGAAGAGTACCTCTATAAAAATTATTTCTCCTTTTCCTTTTGTAAGTTTATTTAACAGAATTCAGAATTTAATAACTTAAGCTTTGACTCTCCCCTATGTTTAGGAGCAGCATTTCAAGTGAATAAAGTGCTTTCGTGTTTTCTATTTCTCCTCTTTGGGGTGAACTCCCATCCTCTCTGCTAATCCCACTCAATGGCCTTCTTAAAAAATGTCTTACCTTCAAATTGTTTTATTACTATTTCCAGCATGGGCTTTACTTTTTCAAAGATTTTACCTCTTTGGTTGTAGAAATCTTGCTCAATTTTTAGACAGTACCTGATCTGATACTTTATATGTCCCCCAAAACTATCAGGTTATATGAAATAAATACCTACATGTTGTCTGAGATAGTGACTCAGCACACTTCCTTCAGTTGACATTTGTGTAACTCTTTACCTAAAGAGTCCTCTAAGTGCTTGAGATTTTTGCCTGTGAGCCTCACGAAATCCCATGAGAGAAGTAGGTAAGTGCTTTCCTCTTTGCTGTGTTGATTAGGAAATGGGGAAATTTGGTTACTTGAGCAGATCCCACAGACAGTGAGCAGCAGGAACTGTGTCTTAAACCATGTTCTTCTGGCTCCCAGGTGTCTAACTGAGGCACTATGCTGAATTACCTCACTGTTGGAGGAACACATCTTTTCTTCAAGGATTAATGCCAATAAGAGAACTCACACTCTTTGAAATCTAATTTCAAGATGACACTATGAATAGGATAAATAACCCAGAAGACTGACTCTCCTCTCAAGTTGATGACTATAAGTTTCTTAATACCACTTTCAGGACTATTTTTGAATTTTAAATACCAGAACAAATTATGTTAAGCATTTAGAATCTGCCGTGGGCATCCAGGAAGGAAAGCAATGAACAGACTATGAGGATACTCTTGGGACCGAAGACTGTAAATCCAAAATGGAGTTCCCTTTGCTTCTTGTTGAAGTTTAGGAGGAAAACTAATGGAGCCTCTGGACCCCAAAATATACCTGTTCCCTATTTTTTTGTAGCTGCCTCCAGTGAGCACAAATGGAATTTCCTAGAAAAACAGTCCCATGAGCCCCATTCGACCATGTTCTGGGCCCCAAATGAGCCTAAGTCCATTACTCACTTGCACATGAACACTACGGGGTTGAGGAGATGAAAATCTTTAGGTCACCTCCCATTCTAAAATGTTTACAAAACATCTGTTTACATTGGTGAGGAGAGAGTTGGAGAAGACATTTCATGAGCTTGCAGTAGACAGAGAAGTAAATCATGAAAAAGAGAAAAAGAGCAATTACAAGGAGAGAAAAAAATCATTCTAAACCAAGTACTTTTTTATCTATTTATAAATGACTCATGGAACTTGGAAATGTCTCATAACGTGTAGTGATAAGAGTTGGTATATAAAACAAGTAAAAAAGATTTTTTTCTGCAATGTGATTATCATGAAGACTTTTTCTCAAAAGCTTAAATCCTTTGAAAATCTCTAAAATGTCATGATTTGTGTCATGAATAAAAATTCTGACTTTCATAAGCAACATGTAAGACATTCTTTTGGGAATCTAGAGGCCTTAACCAAACTGTGGATCAGCATTTTACATTTTGACCTTTGCAGTGCACACCGAAGGAAAAGGTAGCTAGAAACCTGGGTTCTGTAACTGAAGGGGTAATCTGCCATAAGATTCTCCACTCTAGAGTCCATGTTTTCTCACTTCCAAAGCAGGAAAGTGGCAGCTGGATGGTCTCTAAAATCCTTCCCTTTCATCTTTATGAATTCAAACCTGGTAAGTAGCTAAATAACCATAGACAAACTGGCCAAATATCTGTGGGTCAGGCATTATGGTTCCAAAGAAGCTAATACAAGTCTTCTTACAAGGGATACATGCTTTGCAGAAACTTCATGAAGATGCTATTTCACATGTTTGTATCTTATGTTTTTATGCTTTAAATAGGCTTCTAGTTTTTAACTGCAGACTCTAGGCTCTTGAGTTTGCTCTGAATGACCAGCATTTCTATTTGAGCCCCTGGACATGGATGTGTCTACTTGCCCTTTACACTAAGGTTAATGACAAAATGAATATTCACTAAGTATCTCCTCTGTGCCATTCACTGTGCTGGATGCTCAGAAATACAGTAGCAACAAAACAAACAGTCTCCCTCTTTTATGCAGCTTATATTCTAGGGGAGTGGCACAAAAAGACAGTGAAGAGCAAATGTATTGGTAGAGAAGATGGTAAGTTAGAGAGGACAGGGTAGCAAAGCCAACACCAAGTAGAAGTATAAACTTCTTGAACAGAAAAGTGCAAAGTTTAGGAGTTTCTTTCAGAAGCTGCTCCTCCAATCTATGTAGAAATAGTTTGAAGGAAACTGTTAGTGGCCTGAAATATCAAATATGGGTACTGCGAAATAAATTTCTATGAATAAATTTCTATTTCAATGAAATAAGATTCATTGATTTTGCTTGGTGAGGTTTAGCTACAGCAGTGCAAATTCAATATAAGGATATGTTGGATTATCCAAAATTGAGGGCTTTCCAAGGCTAAGACAGGAGAGAGGAGAGAGAGAGAGAGAGAGAGAGAGAGAGAGAGAGAGAGAGAGAGAGAGAGAGAGAACAGGAGATGAAAGTGAGTCTGAAATATGGTGTATAGGGACAACAAGTCAAAGAACAGTTACTTTGGGATTGTAGTGCAGTAAGTGAATTAGAAAAAAAGGAGGTGATGATCAGAAAATGGAAATTTTGCCATCAAGCTTTCAATTAGAGGTATTACAGGTAATAAGATTTAGAGAATGGTCTCCGGAGAAAAATTACTAAGTTTGGGCAGATTCAATAACTACTATAGGCAAGGAGTTAATATCTACGAGGATACTCAAATTAGTAAGATGAAGATAGGCATAGCAGAGAAGACGAGATTGAATGAAAATCATTATAAAGAATGAAGTAGGGTCATTGAAATGTATCAGGAGGTTAAACGCTTTGGGCAGTAGTGTACAGAGCTCTTTTTCAGAAGTCTGAATGAGAAGAAGGAAGATTCCTAACCTCACCTCCATGCTCTGTAGCATGTGGGGCCACCATCTGACAGGACACTGATGGACTGTTAGCAAACCAAGCCAGACTTCATTAGAATAAAAAGATGAAGGAATGAATTCATGAAGGTAGACATCAGGGATTTTCCAGATGACAGATTTCAAATTCTAGGGTACATATTAAAAGTCTCGCAAGACGCAGAATAAGGAATCTACAGACCTGTATTGATATTGAGTGCAGAAGTTTGATCTTGTCAAGAGAGGCATAAGAAAACATGGGATTAATCTTGGTGGTCTATTAGAGGAAGATCTGAAATCAGGTTTAATTAGTCTCACCTTCTGGGTCTAGTTTCATAAGCAGCTTGTACTAGTAAAACAAGCAGGGAAGGTGTGGGCTTGCAAATTGTTCTTCCAAGAAATTCTGGGAAGAAGAGCATAATGGAAGATCATGGTCTTAATGGGAGTAATAGGAACTACTAGGCTTCCCTACATTCTTTAGCAGAATCATTAATACTTTGGGAAAAAAAGAGATAGTGAGATAGATTTATAAAGGTAAGCAAATACTAGCGATAAAAATACCATGTCTGATCAAGCAAAAATACCCAATTAAGCTTGCCATCACTATCCAGTTTCAACACTGGTGTGTTTGGATCAAATTACAGAAAGAATTTTATAGAGAAATCTCACATTTATAACATATTTTATAATTTTAAAAATTCTCTAAGGTTTTTTTTTTTAATCTTCGATGAGCCTTATAAACAAGCCTTCCACCTAGGAAATAAGCAGGGTGACTATGTTATCTCCATTAGAAGGAGAAGGAAACTGAGAGTCAGAGAGGCTGACTGACTTGGGCTAGGTAATAGGAAAATCAAGACTAGAAGTCAAGTTTCCTGATTTTCCACTGAGTTTTCCTCCCACTTTAGTACACTGCCTACTTCCAAAATAGTCTCAATTCAGTTCAGCCTTAGACCTTTTTTGGCCTTCCTGTACCGGTAAATGTCCAGGAAAGCCTGGTAGATAATCTAGGTACCACCCTCTTTTAGGATATGGTATCATTAGAGTCAACCTATTTTTACCACTTTTTTCTGAGTTGACAAGAATTAACTTTCCTTTTCTAAATCATACTTAAAATCAACTCCCTGTTAAGCAAATATATCTGCAGAAGTGTAATGTTATGAAATAAGTAAACAGAATTTAAAAATCCCCTGCTTTCAATCTCTGTATATTTTTGTTGGCTCAGAACTTAAGCCATGGAAATTCCAAGACTTGCATACGAAAAAATTATAGAAGCAGGCTTGTGATTTGCCACACTATAGCTGAAGTAGTCCTTTAGGAGAATATTCTGTTTTTGTAACCTTTGTGCCAGAATAAATAGGTTAAATAATAAGTGACTAAAATGTTTAGAAAGAAAATTTTAATGGACACATGATATTGTCCCTATGGAGATTACAAATAGTTTCTAAAAATTCTGCAGTTAGGCTTTTACAAATTCCAAGGCAAAAATAAATAAGTACATGAGGGAAAAGGCTGGACGTAGAAATGAAAGTGAATGATTTAGCTTAAAATATTTCTCATCTGAGGGATTCCGGTGCCTTTGATTAGTGGTCTCTGTCACCTCTTTCATCTTGGGTGGGGGCCATCTTTACGTCAGATGTTTGTGATCCTCACTAGCCAGCCTGGCGTTTTCAGTACCTCTTGCACTTCTGCATGGAAAAAAAATGATAAAGTCTGGCATTTAGTTTCCTTGCCAGAGCTAAACATTTTTAAGGAATGACAGCAATACCTCTTTTTTTTTTAGTCTAACAAACTGGACAGTGCAGTGTAACTCATTTTCAATCCATAAAAATACTTATTTATTAAATATTTATTTATTAAAAGATATTGGGGCCAGGGATAGAGCTCAGCTGTGCAGTGCCTGCCTGACAAGTGTGAGGTAGTGAGTTTGATTCCCAGTACCAAAAAAAAAAAAATCAGTATATGAGTCTACTGAATTAATACTCATGACCAAAAAAATGAGATGCTTATGGGAAGGGATCTGAAAATCATCTATTCCTGTGGTCCTCAACCACAAAGTGGTGATCAAGTGTGAATGATATCATCCATAATTCATTGTTAGAAAGAATGTGCTGCTGTTTGGAAATGATTTCTTCTTAAAAATAAATTAGAATGAGTTCCAAATAATTTTTATAACAATGTCATCATTCTTGCATTCTGAAGTGCTTTCTTGATGCAGAGTTAAAAGGTAGATGGAGTTATACCCAGCTTTCTGTGAATTGCTGGGGTCAGTTTATCTTTGACACAGCAAGTAAACTTTCTGCTAATTATTATCATTGTTCCAGGTAGAAAATAATATTTGTTTCTGTATCATGAAAAATATTTATAAGTTTCACCCAAATCTGGCTTTGTGAATATGAAAGTCATCCACCATGTAAAATGTGGCAGAGAAAAATTTGAGCACCTCTAATGAAGCTCACCCCAGTCATCAGATGCAAACACAGCCATCAGTGACTGCCTGGCCCACAGAGAGCAGCAACAGAGCTGGAACACAAGGCTCTTTTTCCGTTTGTCTCTGTGACACCAGGATTGCGCAATATAATTGAAAAGTTTGATTAGTTCCTTGAGTATCAGCAGGAAAAAATGAATACACATCATTCTGAGGATGGGGACATAAACATATTTTTTTAAGAAACAAAAATACAATGAGTAAAATAGAAAATAATAAATTTGTAGAATGCAGCGTTTAACCAACAAAAGAGTTACATTTAAAATATTTCAGAATAATTTCTTGTAACTAAAACATGTCCTTTCTCTATGCAACTCAATAAACTCATCATTTATTCCCACTTTATCCCTGGGAGACAGGTCTATTTTGCACAATGTAAACAGTAAGGGCTGTTTTATGGTTTTCCAGTACTACATAGTTAAAGGTAGTTTAGTAGCAAATCCTACTTCTACCACTTCTTTTTTTGAATAATCTCATGCAAGTTACCCTGTCCAAGTTTTGGTTTCCTTATCTATAAAATGGGGATAAAACAGTATCTGCGTGGATATTTTCAAGAGTTACATGAGATAATAAATGTAAACTTCATAGCTCATTTCATGGTAAACAGTACTATGCAAATAATAAATATTAACTACTCCTGGGAAAAGTGGAGAGACTCTAAACCATATCTGAACTGATTTGTGGGTTTTATCTATTGTATCTTGCTGAAAAGTGTTGATGCACCATGCAAAATATATCAATATTTTTTCCTGCATGAACTGGAGTGTCTATAGTTGTGAGACATGATGAGACAGGCATTGAGTTTTCTCTATTGTTGATTTTTTGTGTTTTTGGTTTCCTCCTTTGTGTGATGATTATTACAGAAAAACAGAATCTTCTGGAAAGAAAACAGAAGATCATGACAAGGTTGACATGGAAAAATTCAGATCACTGCCTCAATGATGAATAAATGATGATCTGTAGAAGTGGTTTTCCAAGTGTGGTGTCCAATATCACCTGGGAGCTTCGTAAAAATGCAAATTTTCAGACCCCACCACAGATCTACTGAATCAGCAACTTTAAGGATAGGACCCAGCATTTGTGTGATTCCAATGCTCCTAACTCTGAAAGTCACTGTTCTCTGAAGAGTCCTTTCCAAATCTTTTCTTCTTAAATTACTCAACAAAGGGAACCAGAAGTGAATTCCTGTGATTCAACTTGCTTCTTAGAACAGAGCTTCCATGTATGTCGTGCTAGAAGAAAATAAATCAGGAAGAACTGTCAAGACAAAATAGTATTTCACTACTTAGGAATCAGTCTGACAAAGGAAGTAAAAGATGTGTACATTGAAAGTTACTGTATTCTAACAAAAAGACATCAAAGAAAAAACATTGCTTTGGAAACAGAAGAGACTGAGAATAGCAAAAGCAATTTTGGGCAACAAAGGCAAGGCAGGAGATGCTACTATCAGCATGGTACTGGCAAAAAGACAGACCTGAGGATGAATGAAACAGATTAGAAGGTGCAGACATAACTACACACTCAGCCACCTTATCTTTGAAAAAGGGGTCAAACATATTCATTGGAAGAAAGTCTCTTTAATAACTGGTGATGGAAAGGGCAGGACAGGAGGCATCACAATCCCAGACTTGAAATTAAAATACAAAGCTACTATAATAAAATCAGCATGGTACTGGAATCAAAACAGACCTAAGGATCAATGGAATAGTTTAGAAGATACACCCCCAACTACAAGCACACTCAGCACCTTATCTTTGACAAAGGGGCTAAACATGTTCACTGAATGAAAGACAGTCTCTTTAATAAATTGTGCTGGAAAAACTGGCTTTCCATATGCCAAAAACTAAAACTAGACCCAAGCCTATCACCATACACTAAACTAAAGTCAAAATAGATCAAAGATCTAAATATTAAAACAGAAACACTAAATCTGCTGGAAAACAAAGTAGGTAGAAATCTTGAAAACATAGGGGTAGGTGGAGAATTCATGAACAAAAGTCAAACTGCATGGGAAGCCCTTCCCAGAATCAACAACTGGGATCTTGTCATGTTGAAAAGTTTTTGCATGTCAAAAGAAATCTCCAACAGAGTGAAAAGAA
>RJWT010011363.1:0-23357 GCA_004365215.1 Cuniculus paca
AGCAAGATCTTGCTTCAAGTAAAAAATAAAGAGGGCTGAGGGCGTGTAGCTCAAGGGTCGAGCGCCTGTGGGTTTGATGCCTAGCACTGAAAACAAAAAGAGCAAGACAAAAGAAATCAAAAAGCCTTCCTGGATCCCCTGGGGTGACAGGGGTGGCTGTGAACATCCCGCACAAGGGTCTACCTTTTCCCAGGTTTCCATGGCAAATTCCTGGGACCCCTATCAATTATCAACACTGGGAGATGCAGGGAACACAGGCTGTAAGGCAAGGATGGAGAAGAGGACCGGAAGGCTGAGGCTGTGTCCTTGGACGAGTCCCTGCGGTTCTCTGGACCCAGCGTCTACCTTTGTTACAGAGGTCACTCATTCTGATCTCAGATGACAAATACTGCAGCCTTACGAGGTATTAAAAGTGAGATATGGATCTCATCCAAGGCAGCAGCTGCCACTCCTGTTTATGGGAGGCCTGCCATGTGCCAGACATGGCTGCACATCCTCCGAGTGATGGTGATCAGGACGCCTCCCCAGTAACTCCACGAAGTAGGCACTGCCATTATTCCCAGTGTAAAGAGAAGGAAACGGATGCTGAGGTTGGGGCCTTGCTCAAGGCAGCACAGACTGAGCAAGGGATGGGAGAAAACGGTTGCCTGCCTCCAGGGCTCGGGTCTTATTCAGTCCTGTCACCCAGGGGACAGTGAGCTGTGCACAGATGTTCGAGAGAGGCAGGGGAAGGAGGTCAGCATGGCAGGGGCTGTGCTAAGTGTCCCTCCAGAGGAGGACACGGTTTCTGTCCTGCCTCTGCTCCCTTAACCTCTCACGCATCTTTTGTTTTTGTACCAGGGATCGAACTCACGACCTTAGGCTTGCCAGGCAGGTGCTTGTGCTGCCGAGCTAAATCCCTAGCCCATCTCACACATCTTTAAAGTGGTTTTGAAACATCATCCTGTCTCAGTCATGGGATAGCGGGGACTGGTTAGGCTGGGCCACTGTGGACTTGTTTTGGGGGGCCTACGCTTCCTGAGTCCAAGGACATACAGGGACAGACCCCAGCCATGATCCCACCCTGCTCCAGACTTGACCTCCCTGCAAAATAGCAGAGGGTGCTTCCTGCCAGTTCTGGGAGCACCTCCCAAGGGGGTGACAAGCTACCCCTTGTGGATGAAAGCAGGTCTCCAGCTGCACCCCCATACCCACCCAGTGCAGCCTTGGAGTCATGTGCTCAGACAAGGAGGGCCATGATAGGCATGCCAGGCCAGACCTCCTGGGTTCTGATTCCAACTCTGGCAAGTACTGAGTGACCTTGGGCCTGTCAGTCCCTTGGTTTCCCCAGCTATGAAAGGAGGACAATTCTAGTACTGTACCTTAAGGGCAGGTTGCGGGAGTAACAAACAGGTGGGCACATAATAAGCATTTGGCCACTATTGTTCTGGAATTACTAAGCAAACCCTGGTCCTCAGCAGAAGCCAAGCCGTGCACCAGCAGTGGGTATGTGGTAGAGAAAGGAGGTGAGAGATCCTACCTGCACCCTTTCAGCCCTGGGGCAGGGAACTAGAATCGGGTGAGAGGGAAATGTGGACAGGACAGGGGCAGGCCAGCATTAGGGACCCTCCAGGGGCTTCCATTGTCCCTGTAGCTCAGAGGATCAAGGTTTCCCTTGTGCTCAATGAGAATTGGGACAGGCTCACCAGGCCCTTTCCTGGTTACTGCCCAGCCACCTGTAGTGAGGGGAAATCCTGCCCTGAAGGGGAGGAAAAGGAAGTACACGAAGGCTTCCAGACTGCTGTTGCCACATTTGCCAAGCAATATGAACGATCCCAAATGCTCCCCTCCTGGATGAAACCTGTCCTCTCACTTTGCTCTCTCCTTCCCATCTTCTAACTGCACTGAACACAGAGGAGTGTAAGGATGGGCAAGACTGGTCCCTGCTCTTGGATGGGTTGTAGCGTGTGTACAGGGAGCATGGATAAGATCTGTCCACAAAAGATTGAGCTGGGGTTGGGGTCTGGAGCAGTGCAGAGCTGGCTGGACCTCTTGTCCAGGAAGGTGACACTACCTGCCTTCTGACCGTCCTTGAAGAGGCCTGATGGTTTTACCACCTCATATCAATACAGAGCCCACCCAAGGTGAGAAACAGCATCTGTTAAAGGTTCTTACCCATTATCAACCCTGGATTTAGCACCACGGGGAAACCTGGCCTTCGAGGACACTGCTCAGAAACTGATTTGATGTCTGGTTCTTTTGGGGGAGTTGAGAAAGAATTGGTCACAACAGAGGGAAGTCACAGGCAGGGGCTGGGGGGCCTGAGCTGGCCCCATCTCTGCCCCCAGTCAGTGCTGAGACCCAGCGGTGTCATTGAGCCTTTCTGGGTGGCTTCTCTGACACAAGTCATTGCACCAGATTATCTCCAGGTCCCTTGCAGCTCCAGCAGTCCAATGATCTAGTAGAAGTCCCAGGTTTAGGTCCCAAGGGGCCCTACTTTCAGTTGTAGGATGAATAGGAGCCTGACATAATATACCTCTAAACTGCTTCTTGCTACCAAATTTAGTTCTTGGGACAAGAAAACGCGAGGTTGTCATGCCTCCTTGTGACTCCTCCGTCCTACCCTGGGGAGGCGCTTTCCTTGTCATTTCTGAGGCAGAGACAGAGTCACTTGGGTGGAGAACCCAGCAGGGCACGTGGTTACAGACACCAGGTCCAGACCAGGCTGCTGGGCTTAAACCACAGGCATACCCACTACTAATGAGCTGGGCACCCTTGAAGAAGTCACTTAGCCTTTCTGTGCCTTAGTTCTTTAAAGGTGGGGACTTTAAAGGTGGGGACATTGATTGTTCCTCCCTAAAAGCTGCTGTGAGAGGAAACAAGCCAATGTGTGCCAGAGCTCAGAGCTGTCTTCCAGGACTGATGTGTGTGCGTGTGCACTTCCTCTCAATTCTTCCCGGGCAGGGGCCACACAAATCCTTCTGCCCTCCCAGTCCCCAGAGCAAGGCCTGCTGCAGATCCCAAGGCCGGTAGGGGTGGGACAGGGCAGGTGGTACAGGTCCTGGAGGGTCCCAAGGCTCAGCAGAGCCCCCTGGCCTGAGCCGGCGGCCTGAAGTCAGGGTGTGATTAATCCTGTCTGGGGCCTCTGTCTGGGCCAGGCTCCACCCTGGAGGTTCTATTTAGAGATCCATGAGGAAGCAAGGAGGGGATCAAATTGCAGCAGGTGACCTGGCCTGCAAACCACCTTTCCAGGCTGTGGTTAAGGAGCACAGACACTTGGGACCTATACCCTTTGGTCCCTACCTAGCCTTGCCTGTCCCTCCTACTTCCTCAGCAAACGAATAGGCTAGGATTGTGGCAGGAGCCACACCTGGCCCCAGGCCTGCCTGCCAGGTCCTGCCCAGGCCACTCATGGTGACACAATCTTTTCTGCATGGGCAGCAACAGCCCTGCACACATGGCGTTGCCTGGGCAGGCCACTGTTTATCCTCTGGGGCAGAAACACTACCAAAATGCAGCAAGTACTTTCAGAAGCCATCATATCCTTCTTATCCACAATCCAGGGATGACCCCAAGGACTTGGACTTCCCACTGTTATCTTTTTTCCCCTCCTCCATGCTGGGGAAACCAGTCTTGTGCATGCTAAGTTACAATTTTTTTTAAAAGTTTTTTGAGACAGGGTCTCACTATGCAGTACAGGCAACTCTTGAGCTCACTGTGTAGCCCAGGCTGGCCTTGAACTGATGGCAATCCTCCTGCCTCAGCCTCCTGAGTGCTGGCATGACGGGTGTGTGCTGCCATGCCCGGCTTAAATTATGATTTTACACATTTTCAGAGGTCCTCTGCCTCGTCTCTCATTGTCAGGACTTTGTCAAAGCTGCCTGCCTGCCTGTGAAAGACCCTTCCCCACACCCCAGGTCCCTGCTGATTCTCTGCAGACAACAAATTCCCAGAGCACACTATCTAGAAAGTGAAACGAGAACCCACAGAACAGGAGGAAAATGTGGTCAGTCACATATTTGATAAAGGACTGGTTTACAAACATATAAAGAACTCCTGAGGGCTGGGGATCTAGCTCAGTGGCCTAAGCATCTGCCTAGCAAGCACAAGGTCATGAGTTCAATCCCTTGCTGCAAAAACAAACAAACAAACAAACAAAAGAACTCCTAACTCTTACAAATCTATTAAAGACAAATAACCTATGTGAAAAATGGACAAAAGATTTGAACAGACTTTTTTTTTTCTTTTTGAGACAGGGTTTCACTATGCAGTTCAGGCAGGCCTTCAACTCACTTTGTAGCCCAGGCTCACCTTAAACTCACAAAAATCCTCCTGCTTCAGCCTCCTGAGTGCTGGGATTAGAGGTGTACACCACCATGCCCAGCTTTGAATAGACACTTCTCCAAGGAGAACGAAACATACCATGGTTAGCCCCTAGAGAAACACAAATTAAAACCACAATGAGGTACCAATTTACAGCCACTAGGGTGGCTAACAATAATAAATAGTTCACAGCAAGTGTCGGTGAGGATGGGGAACTGGTGCCCGCCATCAGTGTTGTGAGAATGTGGAGTGGTGTCACCTCCTGGGAAAGGGTCTGGCAGTTCCTCAAGTCTGAACGGTTTCTCTATGACCCAACAATTCCACTCTGAGGTACAGTTCCAAGAGAAACGAAAACATATCCACAGGAAAGTGTAAATCACTGGTAGCCATTATTCATGGGACTCAGAAAGTAGAAAGAAACCAAACGTCCATCAACTGATGGTGAAGCAAGAGCGGTATATCCAGATGCTGGAAGGCTAGCTAGCCATAAAAAGCAGCCAAGTGATAATGCCTTCTCCAGCATGGAGAAAGTTTGCAAGTGTTACACTCAGTGAAAGAAGCCAGTCAACAAGGCCTACACACTGCATGGTCGGATTTACACAAAGCATTTAGACAAGGCACATCCGTAAAACAGAAAGTGAATTAGTGGTTGCCAGGGATGTGGGGTGCAGGGAAAGGGGGAAGTTTCTTTGGAGATGATGAAAATAAAAGATTGATTGCAGTGATGATCATACAGTTCTGAATATTCTACAAAACCACCAACTAGACCAGGTGTGGTGGTACACTCCTGTAATCTCAACCCTCCGGAGGCTGAGGCAGGAAGATCACAGAGAGTTCGAGGCCATCTTCAGCTACATACCGAGTTCAAGACCAGCCTGAACTACATAGTGAGACCTTGTCTCAAACAAACAAACAAACAAACACCCCCAAAACCCAACAACAACAAACCCCACTGACTGCATATTTAAATGGGTAAATTGTAGGGTATGTAAATGTTAGCTTGAAAACGCTGATATGAAAAAGAAAAGCTGGTATTAAAAATTTTCTTAGCCTGCTATAGTAATGCACACATGTAATCCCAGCTACTTGGGAGGCTGAGGCAAGAGGACCGCAAGTTCAAGGCCAGCCCGGGCAATTTAGTAAGAGCCAAAATAAAAAATGCCTGGGGATAGCTCAGTACTCCCAGGATTTGATCCCCAGTACAAAAAAAAAAAAAAAAAAGTTCCTCTCTACTTAAAAAAATGAAACTTGGGTGCCACAGACTATTCCTAGTACAGCACTGTGACCTAAGAGCACATGTGTTTTGGGCGAGCACTTAGGGACACTCGGTGAGCTTAACACGTGGATTTTGTGACCTCAATATTGCTGGCTCTTCAACCTTCTAAAGCCATCTCCTAGTTTTCCACAAATTTGAGCTTCCAAAGCCCATGATCTCAGAGAAGCGAGATGCCTGTAACCAAGACTTAACTGTTGTAGTTGGAGAGATGGTGATTTGGGCTAAACGATCCCCTTGGCCTTGGAGGGCCCTGTGGCTGCTGTTCCCACAGCTGCCTGTCTGCACCCCACAAAAGCAGACAGTCATTCCAGGGCCCTGTGAAGGAGGCGGGTGCTGGGCGCTGAGGTCAGGGCCCACCACAGCCTCTCCCAGGGTGGTCAGTGAACAGAACGGGGCGGGGGCAGGAGGTGTTACCTGCTATTCACCCAACATCTGGGGGTTTATATAAGTACATGCAGCTGCAAATCTGCTAGCTGGGCATTGGGTTAGGTCACTTTCTTGCTCTATTCTGAAATTTGCATTGAGATTTAATCCCTATTATGAGACCTCAAGAGAGGTAGCACCAGGTGGGACCATTATGCGCTCTGGAAGTCACTCATGTGATCAGTGGGTTAATGGATTATCCCCAGAGTGGGTCTGCTATAGAAGCCAGCTGGACTAGGTCTCTTGCTATGTGATGATCTGAGCTACCTCAGGACTCTGTTAGAAAAAAGGATATCAGCAGATGCAGCCCCTGAACCCTGAATCAGAACTAGGAACCAGAACATGTCTTTTCTTTACAAAGCATCCACCTTGTATGTTCTATTATGGCAACAGAAAATGAACTAAGACATGCTTTATTCCCCAAACTCATCCTTTCTCTAATGAGTTGAAAGATCTGGTCAACCTAGGAATCACCCAGTTATACCCCCGAGCCCCAGCTGGTCTTTGGGAGCTTGGCTAGCCAGGCCAGGCTGCAGCCCCCATGTAACCATCAGAATATGGGCTCAGGGTAGGCGTGGTGCAACGCACCTGCAATGCCAGCACTCTGGGAGGCTGAGGCGGGAGGATTACAAGTTTGAACCCAGCTTCAACAACTTAGCAAGATCCTGTCTCAAAATCAAACTAAAAAAAAAAAAATTACCAGGATGGAAATTTGGCATAGTGTGACAGTCCCAAGTTCAATCCTTAGTACAAAAGGAAGGAGGAAAAGCGGAAGAAAGGGAGGAAGAAGGTGGAAAAGAGTGAGCGGAAGAAGAGACGGAGGAGAAGGACAAGGAAAGATGGGCTAAGGAGGCGAACATGCACGTGTTCCAGATTATTCAGGATCTGTTACCTTAGTAAGCTACACGGTCAGCCAGCATGGGACAGCTTGATGCAGGCTGAGCACTTTCCCAGGCTGCCTGGGTGTCACTTTACCTTTCCAAGTCCAGTCTCCTCCACTACCCCGGGGGTGATGGTACTTTAATGAGTTGTAGTGCTGAGGCTAGGAAAATAAGCAAAGGGCCACACTGTGGGCCTGCTAAATTCACTCAATTTTCATTTTTTCCCCCCTTTTTCTCTAGGACTTCAAAAAAATCCCTTTTGTCTGTATAAAGCAGAAGTAGATGCACCCAAATCAATACACGGGGCTCTCGAGGCTTGTGAAACCTACTTCTGGCCTCTATGACCAGGATCTCGGATGCTACTACTGGTCCTGGAACTACACTTTAGAAGCCTCCACAGCAGGTGTGCAGTATAGGACCGGAGAAGGGGCAAATGGGTTAATGAGTCATCTGTAGGCGAGAGGCACCCCAGTCCCCATCCCATAGAGACCTGTTGCATCATGCTCCTCTCAGCCTTGAGGGTCAGCGCACATGCCCCACCCCTGCACCACCCTTGCTGCCCAAAACAGGGTCTTTCTGGTGAGGTGAAGATGGGCAGGCCCTTGCGGCACTGTCATGATGTGGTGAGCTCCATGGCTGCATTCCCACCACGTATGAGTCACCAGGCCCACGTCGGGCTAGGAAGAGTGGTGTTGGGGATCATGAAGGTCCTTGGGTCCCAGGTCCCCACCATTACCGTAAGCGGATATTCTCAGAGGACTGGGTATCCTGGCTGACTGAGACCCCAGAGGGCCACCTCCCAATTCAGGACAATTTCACTGCCTTGATCTGGCAACCTGGCCCAGAAGGATGCTCCATTGCAACACTTTATTACCACCTGGTGCCAGCACGTGGCAGGGCAGGATGGGGGTCAGTGCTGGTTGGAAAGGGAAAGAAGGAGGCCCTAGTGCAGCACCAAGGCCTGGAGTTGGGAGCAGCAGGCATGCCTTCGAACCTTCTCACTGCACACCCCGACCGCTCTGTTCACACTGGAATCCATGAGAGAGCGCCATCTGGAGTGGTGCAGTGGCTTTGCGGGCTTTTAGGAGAAGGGTGGCTACATGTGATGGGAGCAAAGTGCTCCAAGGAGGGTGGGACCAGGCCCTGTGGGAGCCAGGGAGGAATGGCTAACTCTGCCCAGGGAGCTCGAGCGTGTGGGCGCAGCTGGTTCCCTGCGGGCCAATTAAGCCAGCCAGGCTGGAGGCCCAAGGTTGAATCTGCAGCCTCAGCGTCTGGGGGTGGCTGCTTTCTTGCTTTCCAGGGAGACTTGGAGCTTCAAAACCCAGGGCCAGTAGGCCTTGTGGGTTGTGGCTGTGCCAGCCCCTCCCCTTGCTGTGGTGTTTGCAGAATCAGAAAGATGCCTTGGGCCCGCTCCTGAGCAGGGAGGCACAGGGGCAAGGGAAGGGCAGAGGCAGCTGAGGCACAAGGGGCAGCTCCAGGGCTTCTGTCAAGGCACTCAGTGGGCCTCAGTGCCCGAGTCTTGGGCCTGGCAAAGTCTACTTCCCCTCTGGTCAGTCATGAGTCACCTTTTCTGGAAGTCTTTGGGGGGCCCTCCCTGGGCCCTGGCAGCCTCTTCCTCTGGTCTCTTGGGAACACTGTACTTGGCCTCCACTTTCCTGTTGCTGAGCCTGGGGAGTGCCAGGCAACCACTCTCCAACTCTGTCATGGGTCAGCTCTGACTTTTGCAAGAGTCCCACAGAGCTCAAAAGACTGGGCCTAGGAGCAGCTCTGGGACTCATTCCGCACTGCTCTTCCATCATCACTGACTGATCCGTCCGTTCACTTGTCTATCACCCTGCCGGATGCAGGACGCTTCTCATTCAATTGTGTGCCTCTTATATCTGGGTCAGGCTTTGGCATCCAGTAGGTGCTCAACTTTGCTTGTAACCTGAATGATGTCACCTCTGGATTCTGTAGCTAAGGGCAAAGTGTGCTTGTAGCTCCTGGCCTTTTTCCCAAAACCGATCTGGGGCCTTCAGTAGCCTTGATGATGAAGCAACATTGGGAGTTTGTAACCTGATTGCAGCCTGTGATATTGTTAGACTTGGCCAACTATTTTGCTATTTGAGAAACTTACTAACACAGAGCCCTTCCCTATAGGTGATTTAAAATACTGTTAATAAATAGACTCCTGCAGCTCAAGTCAAAGCAGAAAATCAAACAACAGATCTGAGGTGCATTGGGGTGCAGCCTGGTAGGGGTATCCATGGAAGTAGGCTATAGGGCTGACGGATCAATGGCTCCTGGGCCTGTGGGCTGACCTGGGGCACAGCAACCACATGGGGAGTCAGTCTAGTCTCTATCAGGTAGGGTGTCCAAGGAAAGTGACACCAGCTGTGACCAAGGGCAGATGTGCCATCTCCTTGATTCTTCCTAACTGGGACCAACCTGGTCTACAGCCTCATTTCTGGCCACTTCCTACCCAGATCTCAAGAATTTTTTTATTTTTATTTTTTCTGCTCAAGTCATAAGGACCTCAAGTTCTTTCCCTTCAACTAAGGAAAGTCAAATTCAAATAGGAAGGCCCAGATCTTTAAGGCAGAACTGATCTCCCTCCTGTGGTCCCCTTGGTCTCTGCACACAGCTAAGAGGATGTCACCAGCATACTATTGTTAGCATCTTCCCTTAGAGGACCAAGAGGGTGAACAGCAGGGGCCCTGGTTCTCATAATCTCCATCACTTCTCCTATGCTAATGTTAATATTAAACCTAACACTCTTCAATACGAATAATTCACATCTCAGATGGGCAAAACGAATAATAATTTCTGTAAAGTCTTCCCAACTTATGGGATCTGAAATATACTGATACTCCTCGACTTAGTGTGGGGCTGCATCTGGATAAGCCCATGGCGAGTTGAAAATGCATGGGATCCAGGCCCCACCCCGAATATCCTTGCTGCCATACAGCACACTGTAGAGCGTCAATTGTTTCCCTCACATGACTGAGGGGCTGACTAGGAGCTGGAGCTCCATGTTACTGATCAGCAGCAAGGAAGAGCATTATACAGAATATGGCCAGCCCAGCAAAAGATCAAGTTCCACAATTTGAAGTACTGAACCAAAATAAACCCTTCTCTTTGTAAATTAAAAAGCCAAATTTGAAGTATGATTTCTACTAAATGCACATTGCTTTCATTTTTGTATGTTTAAAAATTGTAAGTTAAGGGCCGGGGATCTAGTTCAGTGGCCTAAGCACCTGCCTGGCAAGTGCAAGGTCATGAGTTCAGTCCCCGGTACCGCAAAAAAAAAAAAACATATATACATATATATGTTAAACTATTGTAAACTGGGAACTGTTGGCACAATCTACATAAAAATCAGGGCCCTCGACACAAGCAGAAGCAGCTGTCAGGGAAGTTCCCTAGTTCCCAATTCCCGGCAACTAGCCAGTGTAGTAACTCAGGGCTTCCCCGGGGCGCAAGGTCAGTCTCGCTCACAGAGGCAGTGGGCAGGCACATTCCAGTAGCCGGCCAGTGCCTGGACACATCTGCGATCACCAGAAGTAACCAGCAGGCCAGGTCAGACTCTCTCGAAGCAGAGAGGTGATGGTTGGGGGCATGTGTTGGGGGGTGACCTATGGAAGGCTATCAGTACTTCCACTGCAGAAGACAAACCTGAATCCCAGGCAGGCTAAGCGATTTTCTTCAGATCCTAGGCTCTGGCCTGAGGGGATCCACTGCACCCTAGTCCTCCCAGTCCCTGCGTTCATGCTGCCTCCCAGGTAGTGAGGGTGGGTGGGTTCTTCTATAGGTGTCACAGGTGGTTACTAGGTGGGTCCAAAGTTCATGCCTACTCTCTTCCGGTCTCCTCCTTACTGAGGTGTTTCTTTGGCTGTTTTCCAAATCTGTGGCTGCTGTCTGTCCCAGAGCTAAGCCTCAGGCAGCATTCATTACCCCAGGCCTTGCTCTTTCAGGTTTGGGGACCTAGGTCCTCATGTCCCTCTCCCTGTCTGACCCCTACCCTCCTACAGCTGACAGCAGTGGAGAGGACAGAGGATGCCAATCTCAAATCAGAATTTAAGAGCTGGGTGACAGCCACACACATCCTAATTGGTGCATTTCTATTTTCTCTGTGGACATTTTCCCTTTCTGATGGACGCCTACAAACATTTTAATGTTACATTTCTTGTAATACTGCCTGGAATCATTATTTAAACATCATAAAAAAATCATTATATTTTTAAAAGGAAAGCGGATATGTTCCCACCAAAGAGAAGACAGAAAGCTCAGGCACACACACAAGCCAATACATGCACATATGCGCAAACACACACACACACACACACACACACACACACACACACGTTCTGTCTGATGGAAAACAGTTTTATCCCCACACCACTTTGCAAAATAAAAGTGAATGTATAATTTATAGGGCTTTTTACAAACGTCTAGGTTTTCGAATCATTCTAGAAAAATCCGGTTCCATTACTTGCAGCAGCAGTTCCGTGATAAACCAATGCAGAAATGGTTACCAATAAGTAAAATGTACAATTCCCAATAGGCCTGCATTCTACAGAAATGCATCATAAACATTAACTTTTTTTAAACAACACAAACCAGAATCCACAAAGCTGTTGCTCTCACTACCTGCAGGCACTGTGTGCAATAAATCTTTGGATATTTTACTCTGAAAAAGCCCGTGACTTAATTGCCTGGACTCCCGTCCTTCAAAAAGAGGCCATGAAATTATGTAGATGAGACAATTTCCCTCTCTATTTTGCAAGAACCTCATCATACTGCACTCTTTGCTACCAGTCCTGAGGTGGTGCAGCCCTCCGGGAGCCGTCCAGTTCTCTGGACTCAGCAGAGATGAGAGGGGCCACCACTCCCTATGCCACTCGAACATGGGCCTGTGCCCTAACTGGACTCACCAACAGGCAGGTGCGACATCTGGCCAGTGTGATGCTCCCTGGTCCTCTGGCAACTGCAGTGTGAGCTGGGTCACCGCTTCTCTCAGATCCCCAACCTGCATCCAGCCTGACTTTGGCTTCTCAGAAGATGAGGGGCCTGCCAGGGCCCTGGGCAGCCTGGCTGCCTTGCCCTCAGCCTGTACTCCACTTGCTGGTCGCAGGGACTTGATCGGGAGTGGTGACTGATGCTTGGTGAGTGACTGCACTGAGGGAGAGCAGTTCTGGCCTGAGACTTCCTGTTTAGGGAGGAAACCTTGCTGGGGCTGGGGATAATTAGTAACTCAGACTCCAGTGTGTTTGCCACAGGAACCAGGCAGGACAGCCAGAAAAATCCAGGATGCATAAAACGAACAAACATCATCCAACACAGGGCAGACTGCTGTGTGTGTGTGTGTGTGTGTGTGTGTGTGTGTGTGTGACAGGGGGTTGACTCCTCAGATACAAAGCCAAACATCATAATGGCTGCAGAAAGTGGCAATTTATCAATTTCTTCAGTGGCAATTTATTGCAATCACCACCGCTGTCACTGGCTTAGTAGTAATTCTCCAAGCATTTTGTGCTGACAAAGGCTTCACTGTCATCTTTGCTTGTTAGACAGTGCCCACAGGGAAAAGCAAGAGAGACGGAAAAACAGCACTTTCAGAAGGGGAAATCACACATCATGGTGAAGGCACAGGCATGTGCCCATCTGCTGCCAACGCCTTTCGGTTGACCCTGAAGGCCACATTCGTGGCCAAAAGGAGTCAGAGGTTTGGAGACCTCTGTACTAGTGCAGTGGATTATACCCCGTTTCATTTTGGGGAAAAGTATATTTGATTATTTTCAACTTGTTTAAAAAATAGTGATCTTAGAGTAGAGCACTCGCAATAACCCAGGACATTTGATAACCTGAACACACCCCCCCTAGGCTCCAGGAAGGTTTCCTCCAGGATTGCCCAGAAGCACCAAAAATTGCACTGTGGCCTGTGCTGGTCTGCCTGCTGCAGCCCCTAGTCTTTGTCTCTGCTATGTGGGAGAAACCTCCCGAGGGCAGGGGTAGATTCTGGAATTTTTCTGAAGCCAGGCACAGGCTAGCATGCAGGGACTGACTTTCCCCTGCCTCCTTCCAGTCCCTGCCTCCTCCCCTTGCACTGTTACTTCCACCTTTTGTCTTAACATCCTCCCGGACCATCTGGATCTTCTATCCTTGAAGGTGCAGCCCAAGCTCTTCAGCAGTGAAGCACTTGTCATCTGCTACAGCCCCTAATGTTTCTGCTCTGAATTCAGAGAGGCAGCTGTTTGTGCCTCTACTTAAACAGACCCAGGTGTGAATTTAGGTTCAGCCACATGCTAGCTGTGTGACCTTGGGCAGGCTGCTTTCTGTCTCTGCTGAGGATTAGGTGAAACAGTGACCGGAAAGACCCCAAACACACATTTTCCTTAGAGCTGCTTATTTTTTGCACATGGCCTTGCTTTGCTTAGGCAGCTCCCTGAACTCCTCCCCCTCTGCTGCTGTGGACAGCCAGGGTCACTCTGCAGCATCAGGTGAGAGAGGGCTCTGCCCATCCTCAACTCCTTTGTGTCTACACAGTCCCTCCATTCTCTGCTCACCATGAGCTTGGCAGATGCCTGCTGGGACAAAGGGGCTCCGGCAGTGCTCTCAAATGCAAGTGAATCTCTGAACTCACTGGAATAGCCCAGATTTCTGGGTAGCCCCAGGCCCAGCTCCCCAGTTTGGTAGCCTGGGGTGCTGAGGACTCTGTTCCTAGGGGGTCTCCAGGTACCCTTGGAGAAGCCGCCCTGTGCAGAAGCCATGCTTCCCTTGGAAAACAAAGCTGCCAGGTGTGAGCAGAAAGGAGCTGTGATAGCATGAGTTTTTCAGGGCTCCAGGTCAGCTGTGGCACCTGATCCCAGGATTTCCTCAGCCCCCGGTTGCACCCTGAGCCCTCTCAATCTCAGAAAGTGCCTTCCCTCGCTATTCTACACAACAGAAGCTGAGCAATGGCCACTGGAGGACAAAAATCAGCCACGCCAGAACTCAAACTCACAACAGCACAGGCACGGTCTTCAGCCTCAGCTCTCTGATCCAGGACACCGGAGGGCAGGGCGTTCTGGGCAGCTGCCCACCTGGCCCCCACATCACAGGGCTTGGCTGCTGGGCCCGGCACTGTCCTATTTCCCTCCCTTCCAATTCTGGTGCCACCTCATTTCTGGTCAATCTGTAGCCATTTCTAGTCTAGTCTTACCTTCTTTGCTTCTCTGGCCTCACAACCAGACTGGGCCTGATGAGTCCCCCATCCTCACCAGAGTCCGATATGCTACTGCCCCATGCACAACTCCAGACAGCCATTGGGGAGCCTCAGCAGAAGCCCCTTGGATGGCAGCAAGCCCACTATGGCAACGTGCAGGCCGGACTCTACCTGGAGGACCCCATTCACAGCAACTTGCCCTCCAGTTGGACACCCTGAGCCAGTTCACCTGAGAGAACCTCACCCTGATGGCAGGTGTCCCGTCCCCCTCTCAAGCCCATTGGTAAAATCACAAACCTTATTCTCGCTGTAGCCTGACAGCCAGTCCACAAGCACCAGATGCCCACAGTAACAGAAAGGGTCGTTCCACGTGTCTCCAGTTTGAGAGCCCTGCTGTGACAGCCCATGCCGCACCTGCATTTAGTAGCCCTTTCCCCAACCCCCACATTCCTTTACAGTGATGCCAGCAGCCAGTGTTATAATCCAGGGGCTGTATGTTTTTCTATCAAGTTTAATCTCCTAATCTCCTAGCTCAAGAAAGCTTTAAAAATGGGCTGTTTGGGGCTGGGCATTAGCCCAGTGGTAAAGTGTTTGTGTTAGCATGCTTGAAGCCCTGGATTCCAGCCCAGCACAGGAAGACATTTTTACAAAATGGGCTGTTGGCTTAGATGCCAACCTGGCTGTCATTAAGAGGAAGGCAGAGGTAGGAATAGGTTACCACCCGACCTCAGAACAACTGGTGCTCACCTGATGCATGTTCTGCAGGTGAGATGGTGACATACAATGACAAACTGTGAAAAGCTGAGGACGGACTCGATTCCCCAGCAACAGAGCCATAGTCTGTTCAGCAGCGTTTCTGGAGAGCGGGCAGCACTGGAGGAGGGACACACCCTACCTGCCTTGAGCCACAGGGCAGGAGTTGATGATTCACTAGCAGCTCCCACAGCCCTGCCCACAGCACGGCACTGAGCACCTCTAGTTTGGATGTAGGCAAGTGCTGGCTCTGAATCCTTGCTAGCATTTGGGTCCTGAACCATGCCGAGGTACTTTTCATACTTACATTCAGAAATGTAGGGAGGGTAGGGGTATCTGGGGGTGACAAATGACAGCCAAGACACTAATCCTGACAGAAGTGGGACTCAGTGGGTCTTAGAGTGCCTGGCACAGAGTTAGTGCTCTGTAAATGTTTGTTGAACACATAATGAAGCAGAATTTGGACAGGCATAGAGTTTGTGGTTAGGAGTCTCAGGTTTGGAGTTGAAGAGTCTGTCCTTAGGAAAGTTCCATGGTTGTGGAGAATAACACTTTCCATCTCCTAAGAGTCTCAAAGTACAAATGAACTCATGTGGTGGGAAATGGTGACACACACCTGTGATCTCAGAGCTTGGGGAGACCGAGGCAGGAGGACTGCAAGTCTAAGTCCAGCCTGGGCAATTTAGTAACTTAGCAAGACTCTATCTCAAAAAAAAAAAGGGCCTAGAATATAGCTTAAGGCCTTGGGTTCAATCCCCAGTACCCCTACCCCGCCACAGTCACTCACAAGAAAGCTCATGAATACACTGCAAGGCCCAGGGCCTAACACACAAAAGGCTGAGAGTTTGAGAAGAGAACTCAGGTGTGATGGCGCCGGTGCACACTTGCAGGTTGGGAAGGCCCAGAGGGCTGCAATGTGCCCAGGCCTAGGAACTATGGGGGCCCACTTGAGGGGAAGGCACTGGAAGTGAGGCTCCTACAGCAGGTCTGCTTGCTGCCCAGGGACGCCCAGACCCTCTGCCTTCCCTCCCTAGGCTCTATAATCACAGCTTCACTCAGTAGGATGGCGTCAGTGGAGATGGAGTAGGAGTGGGAAAAGAGGCACAGGCCCCTACAACCCCAGGAGGGAGGCAGGAAGCCAACTTGGCCTTAGATTCTAATCATCTACTAACATTAGATTCTAATAACTACTTACATTGGTAAAATTCCCTATTTCAAATCAGGAAACCCATTCCTGGTCATGATACTAGAAAGCAATTTCACAGAGTGCTTAAACTTACTCAGCTGCTGCCTACCTGGCCCAGGAAGCCTGGGCTCTGTGCATGTTAAGGAGGGCAGGAAAGGGCAGACCCAGCCTCAGCTGGAAGGCAGAAGCCTTCGCCATGACCTGCTTCTAACCCTATCCACAACCTGCCTGGAAACTATATCACTCGCTGAGCTTTTCATCTGCAGGCTGCACAGGGAAAGAAGCAGGTGGCCATGCCCCTCCTGAGCCAGGCACTGAAAAGAGGACCTTGGAGGCTTTGGACTCTCGGGTTCAGTTGCCTTCTCTAGGGAACCTAGGGGTTCAAGCTAAAAGAGCAAGAAGTGTGAAAGGTCCCATCAGGTTGTCACTCAACACCAGGGGAAGAGAGAGGGGTGTGATATTTAACGCACTCCCACAGTTCAGCATCCAGCATAATTAACCCCCAGACAGGCACCATGGGTGGGGCTATCACATCCCAAGCCCCAGGCAGGGCCTACAGATGAGGAAAGACGTTCAGAAGGCTGAAGACTTCAGCATTGGTTGAGATTGAGCCTCGGGCCCACCCAACCCCAAAGCAAGGCTCTCCCTATAGCCAGCCAGCAAGCAGTCTTTACCTCACCAGGTGCTCTGGGGTTCGGCTTTGACTTTTGGTCAAGAACTTTCACTCAGATTCCCTGGGTCTCTGCCCAGCATTCTGGTCTCTGATAAGTCTAAGAGGGAGGAGCTCTGGGACCAGGCCAGGAACCATGAAGGGTAGCAGCATCTACCTCTTGATGTCATTAGGCTGCAGACAGCACATCTGCTTGGCCAGGCCGGGCCCTGGAGACCTCAGCAGGCTTGGTGCACATCCTCGTTCAATCCTCAGCTGACCAGCTCGCCCAGCCTAGTTCCCTGCTGGCTGAGGCCAGTACCACTCCCTCCACGTCAACTGTACACCGTCCTCCCAGGGTGCCTGGCTGGGGTCTCTTTCAGGAAGCCTTCCCCCACTCCCTCTAGTGACACCTTCTGCCCCACTGGGTCTCTTCAGCCACCTGACACTGATTAAGTAGCTGTTCCCTGGCACCCCTCTACAGGCCATGGGTGACAGAGATGAGTCTGGACCCCCTGGGTCCTGATTTGGTCAGTTGAAGACTGGATTTGGACATGTGCATTTTTAACAGACCTTGCAGGTGACTGAAGGGTAAGACCCTGGGGGTCCACGCCCAGGTAAGATCTTCTGGTCTTGCAAACACACAGGCGCCCAGCACTGCATGCTGCCAGCATCACTGTTTGTCTAGCAGGCTTAGCTGGGCTCTCAAGTCAGACAAACCCCGGGTTCAAATCCACTTCTGCAACTTGCTTCCTATGTATACTCGCAAAATACCGGGGCTCGCGGAGGTTCAGCATCCCCATCTTAACCAGAGAGAGCAGCGGTGTCTTCCCGCTGCAAGCATTAGCCAGATGTTGGGTGCAGGGGCTTATGCAGCAAGGGGCCTGGCCCGCACAAACAGGCAATCGATGTTTGCTATTAATTAGACCATGGCTGTGCTCTGATGGACAAAAATACCTCCCGGAGGGCATTTCCAGAGCCCCCACTTTTGCAGGCTGTTTCAGAGGTGGTCCTGGTCACCCGAGAGGCCTCTTAGTCCTCTGTGCGAGCACCTGCCTGCATTTCCCCCCAGATGGAGTTTCTGGTTCCTAAAGAACATTAACAGCCTTCATCTACACAGAGTGATCAAAGTTCCAGCCACACCTCTCCGGGCAGCATGCCCCCAAATTTCGGGGAAGAGGAGAGGAGAGGGTACTTCCCAGGCAAGGTCCCTGATGGCAGCGGCTGGCATGGTCAGTCCAGCGTCCTGGGGACGGGGACAACGGTCCGGTGCCCCTGACCCGATTGGGAACCAGTCTGGGAGGCCTGGGGAGGAAGATCCAGGAAAGTCCTGCCCACAGCAGCCCGCCCCGCCCTGGGCCGGGCGGGACTGGGCTCAACGGGGCACGCCGGACCTGAAGTCCTGGCGGGGACCGCAGGGAGGGGCACTCACGTCCGCACCCGGGCGCCACACGCCCGCTCCCCCCAGTTGGGTTCCCAGCCCTGCCCAACGCGCCGCGCACAAGCGGCTTCCGTCCCTGGGGAGGAAGCGCACGGGGCTGGAGAACAGGACCCGGCTCCTCAGGGGCCGGACGCACGTGGCTCGTTCGTACGGCACGCGGGTCGCTAGACGTCCGCGACAACTCAGGGTGCACACGGGCGGGGTCCCGGGGACAGGGCGCGGCCCACAGCCCCGCGGCGGCCGGGCAGGGTCACTCACCTCTGCGGCCCGCCGCCCGGAGCAGCCGCGGCCGTGCAGGTCGCAGGCGGAGGCGGTGGCTCGCGTGAGCTCCTCCCTCCCCGCGCCCCGCCCGTGCGCCCGGGGGCCGGACCTGCGCGCGAGGTGGCCGCCCGCCAGCCCGCCGCCGCTTATCCGGCTGGGCTGCCTCCCCGAGGCTGCAATCGCGGAGCCACAGGGTCCTTCGTCCCTGCCCGCCTCCTCCGGGAGGTTCGGAGCCAGCCCTGTCACTTCCTCGTCTGCACACAGGAAAGGGAGCAGAACTCCGGACCGGCTCTTAACCAGGACCGTTTGGCCTGGAGGACAGAGTGACCTCTTCATCCCCTTAACCTGAGGGACACTTCTGTTCCAAGTGTGTTTTATGGCTGAGGCCATCGTGGCAGGTCGAGAGGCAGGTCGAGGCCGCACAGGTGGACAGAGGCCAAGGCCAACTGGCTTGGGCCGTTTCCCTTCCCGACCGTGGACGTGAGATCCCTCTTCTGAAGGTTGCCTGCAACGCACTTCTTTGTGGTCCAGCACACCTCCCTCTCCTGTCTACCCTTGGAGAGGACTTCAACCCTTCCCTATAATCAGCAAGGCAAGGGGCAGCGTTTGCCTTGACCCTCCAGGAGCTGCTGGTTACCGAGAGCCCTGCCTGGCCATTTTGGACCCCAGAGCAACACTGTGCCCTGGACAAAGTGCCCCTAGCCCTGGGACACTGCCCTCTGCTGACCCCATACCTGCCCTCAATGCCAAATGCCAGTGTCTTCCTGCACAACAGGAGGCTGGGGTACAGGTAGAGGCAGACTAGGTACTTTCTAAAGCTGTAGGCATTGTCCAAAGCCCTTTCTCACCTTTGGCCACACCTACTGCTGACAGTGACTGGTGAGAAACATGGGCTCTGAAGGTTGAGGAGGACACCATCTTCACTTCTGGGGGACTGAGTGCAGGCTCCCCGACCCCTGGGACTATTTCTGGAATATTCTGGGGGCCGTATTCTACCAGCCCCTGATAAGGAGCTTCAAGTTACTCTTAGGAAGTAGAAGAGTACTGCTTTCCAAGAATTCAAACTGTATGGGGTAGATAAGCCCAAGGGAGGCCAGGGGAAGGGAAAGTAGGCCTCAAAAACGGCCCTGCGTTGGATCCCAAAATGTGCAACAGGGCTGAGGAGACAGCGTTTAGCTCTCCCCGTGGAGGAAGTGCGTCTGTGAGCACCAGGAGTGCCGTGCCTTGTCGCTGCCATAGGCTTCCTCCTGCCCATGATGTGCCTCCACAGCTGTCTGCCAGGCCAACCCCAGGGCCCTTTGTTGGTCTTCTTCAGGCATCCTCCTGTCCCACCCTGCTCTAGGGCAGCACCCTCTGAGCTCCTGTGAAGATTCTCAGTCTCATCCCTGTGCCGGACCTTGCCCTGGGGACGCTAGGCCTGGGGAGTGGCCTCTGGGTTGTCCGTAGAAATTAGGAAGAAGACAAGAATTAGTTCCTAGCACTCCATGGTGTTGCTGCTGGCACAGCAGCTGCTCTTTAAAGATCTGCTTTGGCTGGTGGTGATCTCTGAGCATCCTTTTTGAGAGGAGTTTGAGCTTGGAAAATGGAAATGCTCAGTGATTTTCCAGAATCCTTGGAAGGAACCTTGGATCCATCTAATATCCCTCAGACATTAGGTGTTTTTGTGGGTTCCCCAGGGGAGAGTGAGAGGCACAATGAGAAGAAAAGGGAGGGAGGGAGGAAGGGAAGGAGGCATGGGATCTGGTGTAGGTGTGAGCTCCATAGATGTTTCCTGAAGTTTGAGGGCCAATTCAGATGAGCCCTCCCCTGCTGTGGTGGGAGGGTGATGCCCTAAGGTTTGCTGAGCACTTTTAAGGCCTCTCCCCGGGATCCTGAGCTAAGCTAAGGTGAAGTAGTCTGTGCCACCCTTGCAAGGCATTTATTGTGCAGTGCCATTCCTCTGCACAAAACCTGCCTGGGTTCCCCTGGTCTCACAGCAGAAGCCGAGTCCTTGGAATGGTGGACAAGGCCAGCATGATTAACTGGCTCTTAGCTTCATCTCCATTGGCCTCTGTTCACACGCCACCCTGCAGAACTGGCTTCCCTTTTCCTCAAACACATGAGGCAGGGTTCTTGGACAGGCCTCATGCAGATCAACCATTCTGGCTGTCCCCTCTGCCTGGTCTCCAGGGATCCTCATGGCCCCTCCCTTTCTCCAAATCTCTGCTGAAATATCATTGTCTGTGTGACCCAGGGCTCCTGGCCACCCTGTTTTCCTCCTGGCTATGCACAGTGCTGGCACCTGGCCGATGTGGCCAATCCATTCTTGCATTCATGGTGTTGGTACCTGAGTTGCTGAGTATCCTATTTATAGAGCTCCTGGGGTCACCCCTTTTCCTTGAAGACAAGGCTAGTTCTTTGGCTGAGAAGACAAGAGTAGTCAGGATGAGAATCTAGATTCATCGTTTGCCTAGACCAGACAGGAGTGGAGCGCTGTTCCTTCTTAGTCCCATGGATTGACCCAGCATTTATAGGCCAGGATAAAGCACATCCATTTCACAAGATTGAAAGATTTAATTGACTATTGAAACAAGATGGCTAGAGGAGGCCATGGACCCTGATGGACTCTGACAGCCCTGGCCAGGAGCCAGGTTACCTGGATCTGGTCTCATCTAGGCTGGGCAGGGTGGGTTTTGACTCCAGGGAAGGCATTGCTCCCCGCCAACACACTCCTTCCATTGACCAGGTGCCAAAAGACTCCCCCAAACTTTTGGGGTCCTGGGAGCTGTTCCCTTCTGTGAAGGAGGGAATGGGGACAGACTGCCTTGGAGGGGGACCTGAGGGTGACTCTGGCAAATAAATACAGGCATTGTCTTTACCATCATGATGACCCAGTGCAGGGGACATGGCCACACCCAGGGCAAGGGGAGGGAGTGGTCTGTGAGCCAGGCTGGCAAATCATGCTGGGGCCTGAGATTTAGATGCATAGACTGCTTTCTGTGGTGCACTGTCATGAACCCATAGTGCAGACTACGTGACATTAAAAAGTGTGGCTTGGAGGCCCTGGAGACCACTCCATATTCTCCAGTATCCCTACACTGCAGAGTTTGGTACCCTTCTATAGTATAAGCATACCATAGCCCTCCTTCCAGCCCTCTATTGAAACCTGAGCTCTCCAAGGAGGAAAAGCTAACTGAGCTCAAGGTAATAAGAAACTGTGCGTCCACAGGGAGATTTAACTGTGACCAATGGAAGGATGTAGAGAAGGTTCTACAGGCAGGTGCTAAGGGTACAGTGGGAAAGAGACTGGGGGTAGTATGGGCCATCTCTAAGGGAGCTCCTTGGCACATAGTGAGTTCTCAATAAACTCTCGTGTGGTGGTTTGTGACTGGATCAGCGTGGCCCACTGGAATGCAAATGTTCTGCCCAGCACCTCCAGGAAACTTGTGCTGAGCCCACAAATAGGTTCTCCATGTCTGTGACAGACGTGGCATTGCCTTTCCAGCAGATCAGGAACAACTAAGAAACCCAGGCCTCCCACCCTGCTGCTCCGAAGGTGGTGCCCATGATGGTTGATTGGGGAAGTTTTGAAAGTTGCAGGCCCCCAAATTAGGAGTACATTTTAACAAGACTCCCTAGGAAATTGCCTGCTATGAGAGCTTGAAAGCACTAGTTTACAGTACAGCTGACAAGATTGCCAACTCCTTGCCTGCCTGGGTCAAGACAGAGCAACAGAAAGCTCTAATTGGACAACAGTCACCTTCACCTGGTTGCACTTCCATATTGTACTCTGCTTTCGCAAAGGTCCTTGATAGCCAGTAGCCTCCAATAATCTGCTTCTGAATTTCTGCAAACGTGGAGTCAAGGACCCTACCTTCCACAGCACTCAGTGCTTACTGAACAAAGCTTCAAGAAAAACAGAAAGTATCCTGACTCCTTTCTAGTGTATGTTATTTACCCTTTTTACTTGATGGCTAGGACTATCAGAACTATGTTCCTGAACATATTATCTTAATTAAACATATTTCAATTCTACTTTTTTTTCCCCCCGGCATCAGGGATCAAACTCAAGACCTTGTGCTTGCCAGGCAAGCGTTTAGGCCACTGAACTAAATCCCTGGCCCTTCAATTCTACTTTCTTCTGCCCTAGTTCATGGTATTTCTGTGTCTGGTTTATTATTAATCTCATTGTTAACCTTTCTAGTGTAAACTATCTCAAATTGCCTCTGGAACAACTCTACAAGCAAGAAGAAACACAAAAGGCACTTACACTGCAGTGGCGAATCCCCCTTTCCCCCCGACTACGGCCACTCTTTCAGAGCCACAATGTCTCTGCCTCTGGATTTTGGGAAAAGAACAGAGAATTGGAAGAAGTATATCTCTTGGCATTGTGCCAAGAGTTATGCAGAAAAGAAACCCCGGCACCGGGGACTTACTTAGGGGGTGCCCACTCCATGTCACATTCCACTTCCTGCCTCCTCCTTGCCCATCAGCCCAGCTCACCAGGTGTGTCCTTGCCAGGTGACTTTCCACAATCCCGGGCAGTGTTGGTGGGGCAGGCACACCAATCACCAGGGAGCTCGGCTGCCATTTCTTGGTGTGCTCCTTATGCTGCTGGGACCCTGGTTGGGGGGCTGGAGCTTACTCAGCACAGCTGGAGTGCTGGAGACCAATGTGAGCTGGGGGTCAAGGGTGACAGGCCACAGCTCCGCCCAGCTGGGGCAGAGCTGCGGGTCAGTGGCCTCGGGTCATCTGCAAACACACTGAGCTCAAGGGCAGAGATAAGGCTGGGGATGTGACCACCCACTGAGTTTTTGCTTCCTTGGTCTTGGCCTCCAAGGGAAGCTGAGGGAAAGAAAGTGACGTTTCCTGACATGGTGGCAAATATTGTGCTACACTGAGACTGCAAAACAAATGGGACCAATGCCATTTGTTCAAATGATGATGTGGCTTGCTCAGCATTCATTATGCAATGTGGAAATGGCTCATCTGGGTTAGGAAACTGCCACCCCACTCCCAAATCTTT
>RJWT010011364.1:0-23363 GCA_004365215.1 Cuniculus paca
ATTTTAAAGTCTTCTAATTTTAATATCCAATGAAAATAAATAACAACATATAAACAAATACATGTCCACCGGATTAAAGTATTACCTTGGCTCTTAAGAGTCATATTTTAATTTTAAAATTTACTGATCTCAATATCTACAACATAATAAAATGCATCATTAAGTAAAAGAAACATTTGATAATTTTCCTCTTTATAACAATCATTGCTGAATTTGAATATATAAAATATAATTCATTGAAAACACACACAGACACACACATCTAGTGTTCTGATATCTCTACTTCTAGGTGAATAAATCATGAAAAAGAAATGCGTAATTATTCCTGGGAAAGTCTGAGAAGATACAACTTTGGTGAAACATTAAGCATTAATAGGAAAAAATTATTTCAAGCAGAAAGATAATAGGTAAAAAGACCTGTCAATGTGAAAATTCAGGTTGTTTAGGAGATGAGGAGCTCCCTGGTATGACTCGATTCTATGGTTCATGGCAAGAATAAGAAGAAAAATAAGTCTTCCTAGTTAGTCCAAATTTTCCTCTTTGATTCCATGGAAATTGCATATGAATTTTCATTGCATGTATCAAAACACATGTAAATGTTTTATGTCTCTATAGATATGCACATATTATATATGCATACATATTTCTTGTGAAGTTTTTTGATGGGTATTTGATAATAATAAAATATCTGATACCGATATTTTAAGCATATATCTTGAATCAAAGAGCCTGGAAAATTAAAGTTGGAACATTTAGAATACTCTGCCTGATGCACCTCGTTAAGAAGTAGAGTTTTGCTTTTTTGCTCTAAAAATTAAGAGATTCTTGATAATAATCAGAATTTTAAGTTGCTCTTTAATAATTAAAACATCTGGGAACCCTAAGTCTGCAACTCATAGACAGCATCCAATTGAAGTTAAATGGCGGCTGCCACGGCGCGTATCTGCACATGACCACACTCCCCACCTCCCCCTCTTGCCGCACACCCAGCCTATTTCTCCCGTTTGTACTACACGCTTTCCTGATGCAGACTTTCCCCCCTATCTGCTACAGAACAAGGGACCAACAGTATATAGCACATTATCAGGTACGTGTTTTCAAAATATGTTTTGGCTGCTGCGTGAACTATACAGTGCAGAAGTAGGTCAGCTTGTAGAACATTATGAAGTGTTTGGCTGTTCTGAAAATAGCTTTATGTGCTTGTTAAAAGCCACGAATGTATATTACTCTATAATGTTCCTGGAAGCATGAAATCATTTTATTATTAAAAATAAATAAATTAGTCCCAAAAAGAAGGCAAGTTTCTTATGTCATTATAATATAGTTTGAAAATGATCGAGACAATATTTCGATTTGCCCACAAGAAATAGACCTAACGATAAAACAGAGATGTCTGATTTGCTAAAAAATTGGCTCAGCTTCTGAAGTGATAAAAATCATTGTACAGAAAGTGGAAGCTTTGGAATATTCCAACATGTATTTACAAAGCAAACGAGTGTTTAGGATGCATTGCAGACGACGCAGAATGTGCAGTGTACATGACAGTGCCTGCTTTGTGGATTTGAGATATTTTTGGCAGACTGTCTACATTATCCTCTGAATACAGAAATTGCACAGTACGAGCTGAGTAGGAAAGATGATTATTTACCACTCCCTTTTTTTCAGAGGTATTTTTATCACGTCTTAGCAGGAGATATTTATACATCTAATCTCTTCTCCACGATGTTAGATAGAGCTCTGTGAACAAGTGAGGTTTTCTTTTTCTGTTTTCCTTAACAAGCACCTCTGTTTGAAATGAGGTGTGTTTGCAGTGCCAAAATTAAACATTCAGTTTCGTCAAGTACTATAATCTGTGGTACAGAATGGGTACGTGGGAAAATGCAGAAATCTCAGCTTTTCCCTATTATGTTATGAAAAATGTTGACAAACATTTGGAAGAAGTGAGAGATGGCAGGAGCAGGTTAGAAACTGGTAGCTGCAGAAAGACCAAGAATACCGTCAGCTTCTCTCTCCTGACATTTGTGCTCATGTATAGACGGGGGTTATATCCCTTCTCATTTTTGAACGTTTCCTGCATAATTCAAATGGAAAGCCTGATGAGAACATACCTGCTTTTATAAAATTTATTAGAAAAACAGCGTCTTTGCACTTCTGCTGAATAAAATGACAGGATTGGCTCCAGGTTTCTGCTCCCAGTAGAAACCTGGTTCGTCTGTGACAGGACTCTCCATTGGGGTTATTTTTACCTGGCATGGCTGTGCTGTTACTGATGCTGCTGCTCACAATGGCAGAAATAACTTCTCCTGTGAGTGTCTCGGGCAGAAGGAAAGCTGGGTCAAGGTGGAGAGGTGAAAAGAATCGTGAGTAACCAGGATTTTTACTCTTGGTGCATTTTTTTCTTTCTTCTTTATATTTAGGAATGCATCGGTTATGCTTAGCTTTGCATTTCCCAGCATTTCCTGGAGATTGTATTAGGATGTAAAAATAATTTTACATATTAAATATGCATTCAGAATAAATGGGGTCCACTTCTGTAAATGCCACACATCTGCAATATTGTTCTAGATTTCACCGCCAGAGTTCTGTTTGGCTTTTCTAGTTAACTCTTAAAGTTCCTGAGACTCGGGAAGACTTTTGGCAGAAAGGTCCTAAGATCATACACACAGTTTAACATTACCTTTTATACCTAAAGTTATACTGTGTTGCAGATACTTGTAGGTATTGAAATCCTCACATCTAACCACTTTAGTTTGAGAGTAACAAGAAGTAAAATATAGAATTATCAATTATAAGAACTGTGACGAGTAATTTAAGAGTTGATGCTCTGTAATTATGGACTGATAAATACCCTATTCTATAGAGTTACTAAATTATTTTTCTCTCTTTATGGAAATACATCATTCGCCATTTGACTGTGAAATGTGTTTGTGTGTTTAAGAAGTACAGTAGTTAAATCACGATTTGAATCTTTAAGACTGAGTCTGTTTTTAGTGTTACAGGAAAGACGAATGGACTGAACATTTGTCTGCCTCTGAACCAACAGTCCAAATAACCACTGTCCATTTCCTGCTTTTATCATCAAATAGGACATCATAGGTTAAAGGGTGTGTGTGTTTATATGTAAGGCTTAGAGGAGATATATTTACCCTCTCCAAATTTAGAAGTAGAACTTTAGAAGTTTCCGTTTGTGTATCTGTCTTGAAAAAAAAAAAGGAGAACAGGTATAAAAACGGAACCTGGCTTTGGTTTAGAGGAAGGGAATGCTTCTTTGAAATGTTGCTGAATATTCAGAAGAAGCTCGCCAGTAAAATTATTTGACTGAAACTTCTTCCAGAAAACTCACAACAAACTTGAATCTCTACTAAGTTTACGACTCATATTTTAATTATGCTTGGGTTGGATTGAGTTCTGTGTTGCTGACATGAGAGGTGGAAAGCTCAGATGGATTAATCAATGGGACTGCAAGCAATATAAGCTAGAACCATTACAGACTTCACTTTCTCCTCTGGATTTCTCAGCACCAAACTATTACTGACCTTTCATCTCCCTTTTTTCTTTTTTTCTGTTTCCTTTAATCTCTCTTATTTTTTTTCTTCTCATTATTCACAAAAGATGTATTATGTGTCTACTTCTTAGGGTATCCAGCAATAATAAATGACTGATCTTATTGATCATTTTCCTCTAGATATTCAGTTTATCTCAGCGTTTGCACTGTGAAGTTCGAATCTTGTACCCCTGCTCAAAAATAGAAGTTTATTCCTCTCCAAAATCTAAGATTCATCAGAATAATGCCACACTTTAAACTTAAATCTAATAACTGTAAGCTTGAAAAATTGTTATAATTTTCTAGGCATACTGTTTATAAGTTTCATATCAATTTTATGAATAGCAATTAACTAGATATAATTGATACAATATTATCAGTTGTTTCGGTAGTAATTCAATATTAACAAGGGCTATTGCCACTTACACAGAAGAAAATTGACTCATCAAACTGGTAAATAACTTACTCAGAAGCATTCATCTGTTAACTGTGCATAGACACAGCTCTATAACAAAGCACTTCGACTTTTAATTCAGTGTTCTTTCTGTAGACAAAGTTTCCCCCAAAGAACAATACAACTGTAGGAAACTCATGCCTCTGTTCCTCACTCAGCCTTGGAGATGAGCTCAAATGAATCAGTTTCAGGCATTTAAGATATTACTTAGAGGAAGGAACTCCTAAAGTCTTTCATTTAAACATAAATGAACATCTCTAGAAAGCTACATGCAATATATTTTGAAATCTCCAAAGGTTATCAGAAGTATTTTTAAGGAAATGATGTTTGGGGAAAAAAAATTAAGGTTGAGGTAGCACAGAAAAAATTCGGAGGTGTGATTAACTAGTTGTTCTTAATGTAGAAATAAATTTCTATGATTTTAAATTGTTTGATTCCCCAAAAGGTAACTGAAGTGTAAAATATCCTATAATAGGGCAACTTTGGTGGTCTCCAATGTCCAAAAACAACATAGTAAGAAATAATACAGAAACACATGTCCCTTCAAATAACCCTCTCGAAATAGCAATGAGTAATCAAAAGATCTCTCATGTGAAATTCTCATGTTGAGGGAAGAAAGATGTGGCAATTCACTGAGAATGTTCCCACAAGTTCTCTGGACACAGCATAGTGTACTTAACAATAAGCAAGTTGTGATGGAAAGCTTAAATTCAACTGAGCAGATATTTTGAGAGGGAATTTATAAAATAAATTTCAATGAATGTTCAATTTCCTAACAAATTGATAGTTATATCCTGGATTTTACATGAAAGTTACAAATGTCAAGGCAAGAAATCTCAATAAGAATATTTAATTTTCAAAAAAACTGTAAGTCATAGCTCTTGATGTAAATCTGAATGTTTAAAGATATTTATATTCTGTGTTACATGTATCAGAAACTTTCTACAGTTTTTTTTTTTGTATTCTATTCATGGATTCTGAAATCCTAAAACAATCCTAGCAATGGTTAAAGACATCTCCTCACTTCAAAATAGATGGCATTTCTGTATTTGAGAGGCTCTATTACACTTAAATTCTTCATCATTTAATTAAATTCTTCAAATGCTTTCAGTAACTAGAAGTTATAATTCATTGTCATATTTGTCCAACTTTTGCATCTATTTATGCTTTTGATTGTTTCTTGAAATTGTGAACTCAGAAGATTGCTTCATTTACCCCATCAAGTAGAGTTTCTGGCATGTCATAGAAACTTGTGCATTTGCTTGAATAACTTAACTAGTCCAAAATACTAGCCACATGAGAAAATATGAATTAATGTATTATTTAAGTAAATTTTCTTGGAAAATGATCTTATCACAGAAAGATCAAAGCACTAGTCATAGCAAAAAAGAAAGTGTACAATATAAAAATATAGAAAGAAACCAATAAATATGGTATATCCTATAAAATTTAATCATTTTTAAATATTAAAAGTGGTGTTTAAAAATAATGGCATGGGAAAATGTTTAAAATGCAACATTTGGTGGAGAATTACAAGCTGTTCAGATTTATATGCATTGGTGTTCAAAATTTGAGAAATCATAAAGTCCTTCTCAAATAACCTAAATTATCTCTCAGTCTATTTTATAGCACTCATCAACCCCTAACTTTATAACATATGTCTATTTAAGTTTATTTCTCCAGCAATAAACTATAAACTCCATGAAGCCACAGTATTTATCTCTCCTATTGTTTGTTTCCTCATCACCAATAAAATACATCTTAGAAAATAGTTATTCAGTGAATATTTGATTGAATAATAAATAATGAGAAATTCAGTTAAGAGAGTACATACCAAATTAAGATGGGTTTTTATTCCATATTAAAATTGTGTATAATCTCTAGTACTTAGTTTTTAAGTACTTTGTGAGGTTTCTCCAATTTTTAAAAGATAAAAATATTAATTTTTCTTTAAAGTAACTATATCATCTAGTGAATGACTGGACCATAGAATGGGCATATACATCGATCAGAGTCTTTAGGTTAAAATACCAAATAACTTTGTAAAAAGAAGAAGAAGAAGGAGGAGGAGGGAGAGGAGGAGGAAGAGAAGAAGAGCAGGAGGAGGAGGAGGAAGAAAAAGACTAATTGCAGAACTCCAACCACAAAATATCAAGGAAAATAAAATGTATTTAAAAGAGACAAATGAAACCATTTTATATTTTCATTTTGGTTTACAAAAATGTGCATATCTCTATCTTTATCTTCAAAGCGATAATAAACAATAAAGCAAACATAAATACCTTATTACTTTGCAAATTTATGAATGAATATGAAATATTAATATATGTTAATATTTTAGGAAAGATCAGAAAATTACTATGTGAATGAAATAAAGTATGCAATTATGACTTGAGGGCATTTCCCTAAGGAGGATTATCTATTCAGGTTCATGGTGCCAGAATATAACACAATAAGTATCATAAATTTGTATCCTTCGTCGTTTCCCTAAGTTTGAATAGGCAGAATATCATGATATTATTAGGAAATAAGGTTTTTTTTAAAATAGTATTTTTAGGACACAAGGCCACAAATTTTATTTATAGTATCCATTTATTGCTACTTAGGAAGGGTTACATGAAGGATGTAAACATCTGAATAGTCTTCTCTGTTCAGATTACAGGAAATGTGTTGATAATTGCATGTTTCTACCTTCTTATCACATTTGCAGATGAAATTGTGAAACTGTGTGCTAAAGAAAAGGCATTAAGTGTAAAGAAATAAAACTCCTTATAAAACTAATTTACTCAGAAAATGCCCAGGTCTTTCATGTAAATGTTCCAAATATGAACTTTATTATTGCCTATAAGTTTGCAAACTTAGCAGCCCTTCATTTTGCAAACATTTTTCTAAAAAAAACCTGCAGTGACTGAAACACATTCTGTTTGAACTGTCCTATTTGTGTCATCTCCAACTAATGTGCTTCTGAACACATACTTCCCTTAATATTGCCCAAACATGTATTCTTGGTGCAAAGCATCGCTCTATAAATGCGCCCCTGTGCATTTCTTGTTTGATATTTTCTTTCCAGCATTTCATCACAGTATCTGGAATGAACTCTCTATGGTTTTCTTTAACCACCTGCTCGCTTTCTTCTTTCACTGGCTACAGGTCAAGTGTTGGAGAAACTTTTGAAATACTAGAATTACTCAGGGAGAGACCTCCACAGGTGCCCTGTGGTCATTTATAATAAATTTTCAAAGCTTTAGAAAACTTAATTACCATTGTTTTCCTTTTATTTCATGTTTCATCTTTGCTGTTTTATTTTGAGACAAGCTCTTTTTTTTTTTTTTTCTGGTACCGGAAATCAAACTCATGACCTCCCGCTTACCAAGCAAGCCCTTGAACTACTGAGCTGAATTCTCAGCCTATCTTTGCTGTTTTAATGATAATATTCTAATCTACATAATTTTCCAAAAGTGTAATACTGCAAAACCATTTAATCCTTTCCCTTCAGAACACCAGTTTTGAAAATGTGCAAACCATTTAATGGGCTTATGAAATTTTTAAAAAATGAAAAATAATCTCTCTCACTCTTCATGCTTTTTCTCTTCGTGTCTTGCAACTAAACTTTGTGAAGTTTTAAAAATACCACTTATGAAGACACAGTATTTAATCTACCATAAGTAGTCACAAAATAAATGGCTTTGCTATTGTTGGCTCCTTGTTCATCCAGCAAGAATATATTGTTGTAAATATAATCAGATAATGAGCCTGACATCAAAAAACAACAGATTTATGGTGAAGTAGAATAAAAGTAGCAAGTTACTGTCAGGGAAAGATTAAAAGTCAAGATACTTTAGACATAGCCTGACGCCTAGAGAGCATCACAAACAACTGAGAAACGGGAGACGCTAATAGGATTCGCCATGGGAGACCCATGGAGTAGCTGGGCCCAATCACAGAGAGCATCACGTGCGACCCTGAAGATAAAATAGCAGAACCTGATGTCATAACGCACCCCACTCGCCTTGCAAAGCTGATTACAGAAAGCAATCAGCTGATTCCTTTCTGTAATCAGCTGATCTACAAGTTGTGGTAAAAGAGTAGAGTTTGCTGGCATTGCTTTAGCAAAAGTCATAAAGCCAGAGATGATTATTTTATATCATTCTACTTTTAAAATATGCAATACATCAGTAGTGAAATTCAGTAAACTTCAATATATTGCTTTTTTCTTTCTTCTTTCCCCCTCCCTACACAGGGAATTAAACCCAGGGCCTTGGCACTAAGCTATATTGCAAGTCATTTGTTGGTTTGTTTATTTGAGATAAAGTCTTGCTTAAATCACTGAATTACCCAGTCTAGGCTCAAACTTGTGATCCTCCTTCCTCAGCCTCTCTGAGTGTTGGGATGTAGGTGTGTGCCTTTTTCTGGAAAAAAAATATGTTTCATGCTCAATTTGTGATTAGGTTTTTTGAAAAAATATTATCTATTACTAATAGCTTGGAAGTTGTAAAGTTAAGTAAACTATAATTTCAGTGGACAATGAATTCAATTCATGATGAATAATATTAGAATGAACAATTATTTCCTAATCCAAGACAGGTACAGAAAGACATTTTAATGGTGTAATACTGAAATAAAATAAAATATGATTGTATATATTCTATTACTGTAAATTAAGGCATATTTAAGCTGAAAACTTAGCATATTTAAAAAGCAGTGATTTAATTATACTTTAGTTTCATTAAATGTCCATCATGAGTATATGCTGTACAGGGGATGGAGTTATTATTTCATCAACCTCGGTCTTTCATACAATGTTATCCTGTTCTTGTGTCCTTTCCCATTTGATTAACACTAGATTCCTTAAAAAAAGTAGTTTCAACTGACGGCACAAGATAAGCTCCCTTCAGTAACTGACAGCAAATCATTTTACTTTTTAACAGTGAATAAAAGAAACTTTGTTGTAATCCATTTATCCAAATTGCTAATACCTGTTGTCTGAGGATGAGTGCTGATAACAGGTGATAAATAGCACTTTCTAGCTAGTTAAGTTAATAAGACTGAAACTTCAATTTCAAGCTCAAATAGGAGATTTCCTATTTCGTGTTTTTTTTTTCATTGGGTCCCTCATGTTGCATTTGTGGTGGATATAGCTGTGTTAATGCATGTACACATATGCAGCAAGGATACAAGTTATAGAAGGTGACTTCACAGGCAACTATGCCACAAAGGTCAGTAATTTCAAGCTGTAGCAGATGAGGTGAATTCCTTGATCATATGCATTCCAATGTTGCTTTGTTGCTCCAAGTTCCCTTAGATTCAAATATGGGACCAGGAGAAAGTGTTCAGCTGTTCCAGAGATGCTTAAAAAAACAGCTGAACTCAGCTGTCATACATATGAATAGAAAAACAATTTCCCAGGTAATCCATTCTCAAATCTTCCATGCTGAAAGGTTAATACTTTGCAGAAGCATGATTTCAAACAGAGAAAGACAATAACAACATTGATTATATTTTGAGAAAATGATAGAAATTATATGTGTACAGGTATTATGAAAAACTGCATAGTCTAGCAGTATAAACATAAGTATCTATAACTTTAATTTTAGCAAATCCACAATGTTTTCAGGTTTTTGCTGTAGATAAATTATCCTAAATTATTCCATAATGATGTTTTTAGTTACAGGCTTCATAATGCTTTCAAATATGACTTTTGATTCAAACAAATGTATTAATAAATTTGAAGGAAACTGAAAGAAAGGAAACCTATATAATTACTTTTGCTTTCCTGTTTTATTTAATTTGCTTATGGTGTAGATATGATCCAGTAAAGTTGATTGCATAATTTATTTATGTAAATTGAATACTATTTTCAATTAACCTTAATTGTAAAATTACAGATTTGAGCTAAAAACACTTTTCAAAGATCAGAAAAACATCACATCTAAAAAGGTAACTTTAAGTGGAGAACTTGTTATTTTGAAAAAGAGACAGATTCATATTTTATGGTTCTTTGGTTCTTCCTAGGAGCTCCGTATTGTCACTTAAATCTTGTTCCCAGGTTACAAAAGCGTTAAGATATGTGCTAGAACTTAGTTCTGGACAATGTGATGAAGGAAAAGAGTATGCCTATAGACATGCGGTGATAAATGTATAACTGCTTTAATTTAGACAAAATTGATGCCCATTAGGCAAAACTTTTTTCTTTGAATCTTTTTAGTACCCTCACCATGAAGGTTTTCACACCACACTATATGACTGATTGGTGTTTCTTAATTAATATAAAATAATGCAATATCAAATATTGTGTAGTCTTGATTTATTTCTAATTTTTGCATCAAGGGAAAAATCCAAGAAGTTATTAGCATTAAATTTTCTACACTTGTTATATTTTCCCCTTCTGAAAGAAATGGAGAAAGGGAAGGAGTAGGAGTTGTTGTATGATGTCAAATGGTAAAATAGAGAGATGGATTGAAGGAAAGTGAAATATAATTGGAAGACATTTTGGCAGCCTATAACCCTAAGCACTGAGTGATACAGGTCATCCCCACAAGGTCAGTGAGGAAGAAGGCTGAGAGCTTTATACACTGCCAAGTCTATTTCTACTATAAATGATGCTTACATGAAAATAATCATCAAAATCATTTCCCTGTAAAATAATACATTGTGTAGAGTAAAAAGATGGTCAATCTAACCCTAAATTTAATTTGGGGGCATACCATTAATAAGTTTCTAATATCGTTCAAAATCATTAGAAGTAGGCATCTTTGAGGCAGCTACACAACTTGTTATGATCGGTGTAGTGATTATTACCATTAAATATTTTCCCCAGTGATAATTGCCATTCAATAAATGCCTTTTTAGCAATTTATTGCATGTACTTACCTGTACTATTTACCAAAAAGAAAATAGATTTCTCTGGGAAATCATGTTGCTTGTTTGGTCTGTAACACTGCTTAGCATGTACAATGGTAAAATGTAAAGCAAGATTCCAGTGCAAGAACAGGAGAAAAAACCTATTATAGTCTATAATATAAAACAGTATGTTGACAGTTCTAAAGACAGGCAATGTGTGAAGACACTTTATAGCTTCTAAAAAATCTAATGCATGTGTAGCTTTATGTTTCTTTTCTCTTATTCTTACCTAAATCACAAGGTATTCTGATAAGTGTTGAGAAAATTACTTAGTTGGAGATTTACACTACCAAAACATGACATAAAACACATTGACTGTCAAGTTATATAAAAAATTATAAAGAATGAAATTGAATTTAATAAATGTAAATCAGTATATTTATTAACATACAATGTTGTATACATGCCAATTACATAACACCATCAAGTAGTATTTGTCTCTGAAAAGTAACTTAAAAGAGCACTCAAAAATCTCGTAAATAACAGGAATAAATGTTGAAGAAAGTTAGAGATATTTTAGTGCCTTCCCTTTGCCAAGAATTCATTTTACTTTTATTGCTGTACAGTATATTTTCATTTTATGTGTTAAGAATCATTGAAGTTTCTTTGTTTTTACTTGCAGAACACCTATATTTATCAGCCCCTCTTTTTCCTGACACTCATGATTATAGAGCATACTGAGTTCACTGATCATTAATTTATGATGGTCTTGTGTTTGGGTTTATAAACATGTATTGGATATGTGTAAGTAATCAAAGTCACTTCAATTATTTCAGACAATTAATTAAAATGCCTCGCATTTCAGGTAATCTATCCATTTATTTTTATTATATGAAAACATACTTATGACATTACCACTCAAAAGGCTCTTAATTTTTTTTCCTCTACTATTAAATATTGATATGAGTAAGAAAGCAAACCCAACTCACATCTATAATATCTACTTTGAGAAGACTGAGTGTTTTAGTCTGCGAAATGTAGAAGGCTAAATATCACTTTATCTTTAAGCTGTTAAAGTTTAGCTAATGGAAGTATCTTCATAATAAAACCCAATATGACAACATATTTAGAAACTGTTCTTTAATAAATAATGCTTTACTTAAACAGTAAATGGGCAAATAAAGAAAGTTTGAGAAACTTAAGGGCCAATTATTTTAGATAAATGATTCTGAGGAATTGTTTGACTATTGATTGTTTTACTAAATTAAAAAATCACAATCATTTCCAGATGATCACCTTTTGGTTTAAAACACATTTTGAATTATTTTCCTTATTGTAGACTTCAATACTAGTACATAGATAGTGTCCTGAATTGTAATATCCACTCTGCTAAAGAACGAATAAATGTGGAATAATTACTAATTGTTAACAATGCTTTTTAAAATGTAATTCAGAATTAAAATTGTTTATTACAAGATACATAAGTCCATGAAAGTTATTGAAATTTAAGGATTGTCATAGAAAGACCTCTATCAAATCATTTAACAATTTCTAATCATATACATAGACAACAATTGGGTAATTTACTAAAATTTCACTATGAACAGTTAAGCACAAATTACGTCCCCTTCCAATATAATCTATTTATTTAGACATTTTCTCCAATAAGAAGCGCATAGTATATAAAATGACAGCATTCTAATAGAAATACTTCAAAATGAAAGTCTTGTCCTTGACTATTAATATTTATCAATACTTACAGGGGTATAACTCAAATGGTCATTATGAACATTTGGATTGAAGTTTGCAAACAAAGTGTCTAAAGTTGAATCACAAATCTTTTGTGTGACAAGGGAAAGGAAAAAAATGTTTTCATATATAGAACAACTTGAAATGTGAGAGTAATTTTGGGGACTCATATTAGTATTTAGTTGTCTACCCCAATTAAAACAATTACAAACTATGTTTTGCTGATACATTACTAGGATTTATTAAATGTGTGATCCAGGTTTATGTATTTGTGTGTGTGTCTTGTAAGGATTTATAGAAAAATATTTTACGCAACAATTGAGGATACTGATGGAAAACCCTGAAAAATATAGCACTCTACTTTTTCATGTATAGAAAATAATGCGAACAGTTTTGAATATCTTTTACCTGATTCTAATATTTCTATAATTTAATAGTTTGGCTGAGAACTCACATTTACCATAGTTTGAAGTAAATTTATATTCAGTGACATAATTTGGAGACCTTATCAACACACAGTAAATTTTTGAAGTAAGTAATTAATATGAAACCAAGGGTAGAAAAAATAAAAAATAAAAAAAATAAGGAAACCAAAGGTAAATACGCAGCCAATAAACCTACAGATTAGGAGTTCTGCTTTTCTACACAAGGATCTATTGTGAGTGAATCAGCAATATTGGTCTTTAATGTCATTTGGGATCTTGCTTGGAAAACACCTGTAAAAATTACACTATGATTTCAGAATTAAGGACAATGTTGGAGCTTTTCATAGTCATATGTGTGCAGTGCCCAACAAGAGAATATGAAAATTTCCAATGTGGAGAAATATGAAACACCTTTCATTTACACTAAGTGCAAAGAGCTTATAGTCTTCTGTCAACCTGAGAGCATCAGGCCATTTTTTGCCTATTAAAAACAATCTTAATGCTTTTAAGACAAATTTTATAGAGTGTTAGATATGTGGTCATTTTTTAGTTTATAAGTAATTTTAATTTCTCTGGCAGTCCTTATAAGTAAACATGTGGATGCCAGAATGTGTATAATAACTATTGACTTAATAATATGTGTTAACTAGGATATATTCATTCTCCAAAGTGAGAAATATGAGAAAAAAATGAGGGAATGACTTGTGCTCTTATCAGAAAGAAAAGTGTGCTAAAAAATCAGTGAGAGTAAATGCAAAGGGTTGGAGATGAAGGGTGTGCTTGGTATGTTCAGGGGAGTGAGACCAGCATCAGCATGCCCAGAGACAGAGGGAAGAGAGACAGACCAGCAAAGGCCTTGTATTGTACATTTTACAAACATGAAGCTTCACACTTTTTTTTGTCTTCTGTCTCAGAAGAGCTCCAGGCACATACAAGAAGTGACATGAGAATGTTTTGTTGGTCAAAAGCCCCAAGCTATGAAGGCTAGACAGAACTCTGTTACCATGGACTGCCCCTTTCTCCACATGAACCTTGGTTTAAAATGGGGATGATCTGGTCCTCTTAAGATAAATGTTTTTGGGCCAGAGAGTTAGCTCAGTGGTTCAAGCACTTGCTTGGTAGTGCAAGGTCCCGAGTTCGATCTCTGGTACCAAAAATAAAAAGATAGGCATTTTCTTTGGAGGAGATTTTCCTCCAAAGAAAAGAAAATTTGATCATGTGAGATTAAAAAAAAAATCATACTTTTGTAAGTATAAAGTACAATGTACCTATGCTATTAATAAGTGGGTAAAGGGTCCAAAAAGCTCCCTGGAGTGGCAATAGTAAGAATACCAATAACTATTCTCCTGCAGGGGCACATAGTTGTAGAATTTACCAGAAGCATTGTCAGTGTTCTTTAATGAGTTGAGGTTCAGCATGCTATATATACTACAATATTTACAGTGCTTCCCTGGAATACAATATTTTTAAAGATTCCCATTAATAAAAAGTGTAGGCTAAAGTTCTGTCTTAATTATATGAGTCTAGAAGCCAGTTCTACACTGTACCTAATCACTTATTAAGTTGTTTTGAAACAGGCATGGTGGCACTTCCCAATAAATTCACCTTCTACCTCCACAAGAGAGTAGGCAGGAGGATTGCTTGAAAACTACGAATATAACACAATGCAACACCCATCTCCTAAAGTATACAAACATTAAGCAATTTTTCGTGAACTTTGATCCTTCTCAGATGTTCCACCAAAAGTAGAGAATCTTAGGAAAGATTTGTCCAGTATTAGATATTCTGAAACGTTTACTGACTGAAAAAAAAATGATGCTTGCAGCAAGAGAGCTGATAAATATGTTAGTTCTTAGATGTCGTCTTTGGTATGCCTAAACTAATGATTATGGAGAACACAACAAATAAGTATATACCATAAGGATTTCAAAATAACTTCTAAAACTTTCTAGACCAGTACTCTTACATGACCAAGATAAATTAATTATTATTTCATTAGGTAGATGTTCAGTTGCTTTTTCACACAGAATTTTCCAACATTTGATAATCAAGGAATATTTTGAATGAATCAAAGATAAAGCAAGACAGAATATGTTTTTGATTTAAGAACCACTCTGATTACTTCTATTGTGAATCCATCTATGAGTTCTTTTTATGACAAATCATTTTAGAAATTTCTTAGAACTTTTCAAATTTTAGTCAAAGTCAATCTATTAGTCATCTATCTAACTCACCATTGATTTCATGGTAGCAGAATAAGGGCAATTTATTTTCTATAGTCAAATTAATATAAGAATGAATGGTAATCAAAAATGTACTTTAAATAATTTTTATGCATTTCAAAATCATACTCAGCTATATTTTCCATGAACCTAAAATTCATCTGGCTCTGTATTCTTTTATTCCAGTCATGTAAACCAAATTAATCTATGTAATTCAATCATTGTCATTTACTATAATTATGACTCTTTGTCCTAATAGATTTTTTAGTTTTGTGAGAAGTTCCAATCTTGCTTCATCTTGGTCAATATTTTTCTTTTCTGAGGTCATCTCTTTTAAACATCCTATTTCTGTTCTTTGACTTCACCATTGAAATTTCACATTGAGAGAGAAATATTGTTTCTTCACCTCAACTTAATGACAAAAATATCTAAATTCATTTTCATAAAGTAGAATGGCTATTAAAATGATAGTTTCTTTTCCACAACTGGTATCTCAAAGTACCATAGGCACATTCTTCTAGTTCACTAGACAATACTTAACTATATCCATGTCTCTCCTTAGAAATCAATACCTTTCCAATTGAAAGGGAGGTATCAACCTCAACTTTTATATACTAACCATTGTGTCTTTACATTCATAATAATGTAAAATTAAAAACAAATTAAATATCCAATAACAGAAGACTAGTTTAAAAAATTAAATCGCCCGAAGATCTTCTCTTACAGCAAATAAAGCAACGTTGCTGGTGACAGCTCAGTGGCATAAGCACATGTCTGGTAAGTACAATGTCCCAAGTTTGTTTCCCAGCACCAAGAACTAACTAAATAAATAAAAATAAAAAAGCAATGGTTATGAAGCTGTTTTTAGTAATATATAAAAATCTCAATGTTATGATGCATACAAAAAAAAATAAGAGGTAAAAGTTTATATATTTTGTAGCCAGGCTTAGTGGTACATGCCTGCAACTCCAGCACTTAGGAGGCTGAGGCAGGAGAATTGCTGTGAGTTTGAGGCCAGTGTGGGCTATATAAGCAATTTCAAAGCCAGCCTGGACTACATAGTGAGACCCTATCTGAAAGAACCAAATAAATAAATAACTAGAAATTTATATTTTGTGTAACCTCTACTATGTTATAGAAATAAAAACCTATATAAGATATTTCAGTATCTTTCAATTCTTTAAACTTTACACACTAGCCATAGTAAATATTTTATTTTAGAAATTGTCAGAAATATGATATGAAACTGAAGCATAATTTTTAAAAAATTATTACAGGAAAAGATGAATTCCCATTAAACTCCCTCAAAATATGCCCTCTCGGTCAGGGATCTAGCTCAGTAGTCTAAGTGCCTGCCTGGCAAGTGCAAGGTTGTGAGTTCAATCCCCGGTGCCACACACACACACAAAAAGCCCACTCTCTTCACATACACATATCTCATCATTCTTGCCACTTTCTGAAGCAGTTCTGGAAGTCCTCTTCAGTGAACATCTTTAATTGTGTTGTTGTGGCTGCCTAGAGATCTGAATCGATTTGACACATTTGCTCTTCATGCATGTTTTAACTTTGGAGTAGAGCAAGATGCTGCATGGTGTGAAATCCAGTGAGTAAGGTGGACGAGGACACCTCATAATGTTTCCACAAGCATGTCTTTAGGTTGGATGGCACTTGACAGCAACATTCCCTGTATTTTTTATTTAGTCACACTTCACAAAGGGAGCTTCCAAAGCTGCCTCACAAAGTGGTAAGAAAAATAGGTGAGATAAGTTGGTTCAAAGAGGAAGTATTTTGAAGGGTATTAATGGCAATGTATCATTAATTGTAATTAAATTTGTTGAAATGTAAACATACACTGTGTGTTTACATCATACCCCTTATTTTCATGTTTTTTATGTATATGTTTGTTTTCATCAACCCTCTCATTCAGTGGAAAAATTTTGCATCCCACTGGGTCCTGAGAATTGGACAGCTGTAATTTCACAATTCCAACTGGTTTTGTTTCTATAATCCAATAGATATATTAAAACACTGTGTCTTATAATTTTTTTTTTCTTTTGCGGCAGAGGGGATTGAACTCATGACCTTGCGCTTGCCAGGCAGGCGCTTAGGCCACTGAGCTAAATCCCCAGCCCTATAATTTTAACTATGAAAAGTAAAAACTAGTATTCTAATGGTTCAGGTACTGTAAACATAAAATTAGTATATGTAAAATTTCATTTTTATCACCACAGAATTTCATTTTGTGTATGTTGTTTGCATTGTGCTAATAAAATGGAATTTATATATCTGGATATGCATAGTATATATCTTGTTAAATTAACTGATAGGGATTGTGATGCCAATTTTAAAATTTTCTGTTTTTTAAACACTAGTTTCTGCCTACAGACATTCTTAAAAGTGGTAATAAGGTTTAACTGTCACAGATGCTATTCTTATCAGGAATAGAAAATATGATGAGTTTTATTCACTCTATTCCACTAAAAAAGAGTGACATTTAAAACTTGAAATTGTGCTATTATCAGCATATTATAATGAAACATGATTGCTTAATGTCTTCTTAGTTACTTATTTATAATATTTTATATCAAACATATATGTTATTGTTTCCACTTTCCTATACGTGTATATATAATATACACACTAAGGATATGTAGCACTTTCTCTACTTTATTTCTAATGTGATTGTTTTAAAAAGCCTTATCTTAACAAGTACTGTAGACATTTTGAGAATGTTTCAATAATTCAAATTTACTTACTTTTTTGTGCTTTCTGTCAAATTTAACTTATCTTACTACATTTTCAGTGTGTGGACATCAAATGGTGAAACCCTTTAACTGAATATATATACCCATCATTAGCTTCTTACAAAGCAAAAAGATGAAATTCTCTTCTAACCTGAAATTTTCTCTTTTCTACTACATCTTACAAGAGGCATATTGACATCTGATTTCTCTTTGCTTTCTCAAAAATTTCCAATCCTCTAGTCTTTTCCTATGGTATAAGAGAGATGGAAATTTGCAGGATCACTCACTCTTCGTTATCATGTTATTTCTTTACCCTAATAAAATCTAGGAGTGTTCAATTTTGTACAAGCTGTGGAGCTTTCTCTTCCTGTTCATATCAGCTTCTGTCATAATCACAGTGACGTCTTCACAGAGATCCTTCACGGTATCCAGATGTTCAGGCTTCATTAATTTTCCTGTACAACTAAAGGTCATGATTCACCCATTCAAAGATGATGCTGGTACCTTCTTTTCTCTTCATTAGAGAACATGCAGTATTTCATCAGACACATCTATTAATTGTTAAAAAGATATCTTCATGGTAAGATTGCACTTAAGTACAACCCCGTTTATGTAAATGTGTTCCTTTCTTACACTTTTCATCCTGTTTCTGCCATGTGTGATGAAGTCTCAGCAGGTCATTGTGATGTCACTTCCTTTAGGCTGCAACTACTACACAGCAATTTTCAATCTTTCATTCATTCAGTCATCAGTGACTACGTTCTCTCTTCTGACAGTTTGTACATTTGTTTTTCTAATCTTCATTGCTATTTAATATTCGGCTATTTTTAGGACCATAATTATGTGCTTATTTGGTATGTTTCTTCAATTTGCCTCAAATTTCTCTTCATACTAGGTGGCTGTATGCTAAATGAGTATTTTCATTATATTCTACTTTATGCATTGTTCCTTTATTCTCTCTGCTGGTTTGTAGATTTTAAATATTCCCCTCTTGCCCTGCTGAAAAACTCTTTTCACCTTTGTTTCTGGCCTTTGTTCTTCTTTTCTTGAAAGGTTGCCCTATCATCAATCATTTCCTTAGCTGTAATACTGTATTTTCTCTTAAACGTTTTCTAATCACATACAGACACAGATATCATCGATTTCCCAAAATTTGCCACAGTTCACTCAACCTTTCTGGTTGCTCTCATCTCTCACTACTGACATGGCCAAACCCCTGATACATCTGCTGCAACCGGGTCAAATGATCCCACTGTGATTCTTTGATGCTTCTCTTTGATCCTTTGACCACTATGCTCCTTAAAAAATCCTAAATCAATTCAAATAATATGTCCAAAAATACTATGGTTATTTCACTGTTCATGTTTTGAGAGGAAAGGGTAATTTTATCTGATCTGTAATTGTAGCTGCTATTATGCACTGTTTCATGTAACATTTGCACATTACTGTGAAATTTCAAAGGAGTTTAGATAATGAAGCATTTGAGAAATTCTGATTGAGAAAATTTTCATGTACTGAAATTTTGACATGCACTATGAATTTATTGAATGTGATTTTTAGCTATTAAGACTAGAATGATTCCATTCTTTTGAACATTTGACCTTATATTTTACTGAAGTGAATTTAAATGCAATTCTTTTCTCTGTGATTACCAAAACAATCGATTACATGACAGGACTCATAATAAAAGTTTCATTCTTTAGATAGAATATTCATGAAATGACTCATTGCCTTGAAATACTGCTGTGTATGTTAGCATAATAATCCAAAAATTCTCTAATTTTTATTTAAAATATCAAGCTGCTATCTAGAAATATCAGATGGCTGTTCACTTTTCATTTTAATAGACTTCAATATGAACATAAATATTTCCTGCAGGTTTTGTGAAATTATTTCAAAACTAGTATTAATTTGTCAGATTATTAACATTTATACAAATCTGTATTATCAATTTGTCAGTAGGACTTATTTATATTCATAAAATGGTATTCTTATGTATTCTCCAGTATTCAAAAAAAAAGCATAGTTGCAATGTATTATTATTATCTGAATTTCCAAGTAAGAAAATTGACACACAAAAGTTTAAATAACGTGTTAACAATTCACACACTATGTATGTCTACTGTAAACAATTGAGTTTAAATGTAAAGTCATGCCATGTAACTTCAAATTTCTTGTTCCGTTCTCTAAAACTCAATGTTGAAGACTCACATATTGCTTTCCATAACTGGTACTGTATGGTAGAACACTATAGCAAATGTGTAGTTTAGAGACTTCAATAAGATACAGATTTTTTTGAAAAGCAGAATTATCAAAGGGATAAAAAGCACACAGGGAGGGTATTCTTAAAAGATGCCAATTAACACTCTTGTTTGAAATGAGAAAATATTCTGAGAATCAAAACATTACTAAAAATGGTCTGTGACCTTCCCCCATAATTTCAGTATTTCTGCCCTTAAAAATTGCAGTGCTTTTTTGCACCCTGATAAGGAAATACAATATTTGTGGTATTTAAAATGATAGCAAACACTCTTTAGTCAGAATATAGTCTTTCAGAGGAAATATTTCAGTGACATAAAGTTACTCACTGTAAGATGCAAAATTTTTAGGTCTAATGTATTATCAAAATATAAACCTACATTATTTTATCTAAAAAGTTTAAAACATACATGCAAGTAAATAGCAATTCTTTGAAGCATGACAAAGTAAGTCTACATAAGTTCAGTAAGATGAGATTAAAAATAGCTGTCAGAAGAATTTGCAATTGACTTTAATGAATCATGCTATTGCTTTACCGCCTTTGGTGTATGCAGATACACTAAAACACATACTGTATATGTATATAGTCATGAGTATATAAAATTTATCTATCTATCTATCTATCTATCTATCTATCTATCTATCATCTAGTGCAATAAGCTCATCCTAATAGTTGTTCTTTCAAGGCAGTAGTATTATTAGTTGCAGTATGTTTGTTCTGTTCATTACATGGCAAAATCTTGTGCTTTTGATAGATTCTGTAAGTTCAACTAGATAGAGTTCAATGTGTGTTTGGTTAAATAGATCAATTAAATTAAATTTGCTTTTATTCTTTCTCTTCAGTTTCCTACTACTTTACTCACGATGACCTAATTACTATTGTAAGTCATTTTATTTCTGTTGTCTTCCCTTTATTGATCTCCACTGTCTCCATTTATATAATAAAATGTCTAAATCACTCATTTAGTTACACTCTTATGGACTAACATTTTCATGTATTTATGACTATCAACTGCAAAGACTTCAGAGTTGGTTAACAGCATGAAATGAATTCCAATTACATGTGGTCTTTGAAGCAGTTCTAGTTTTCTTCCAGAAGCAAAACTAAGTAATAAAATTCATCAATTTAGCTAGTTAAATTTAGCCAAGATTTCAAATTTCAAAATAACTCATGTTTATTTAAATGACCTTATTTGACAATCTACCAAAAAATTAGTAAATGTATATATAATAGATGAAATGAACAGAAATGCTGACATCATAAAGTGAAGAAATAAGAAAGGGTGATGTGTTCTCAAGTTATATTATCATTTTTATCATTGAATTTAAGTTGTCCTAGCATTTTATATTCAAGCATAAATCAGTTCTAAATTGTGAATAAAATTATTTAAACATGTTTTGCCAGTTTCCACTTGATAATCAGGTGAACCATACAAATTCATTGATTTGGACCATTTTAATCTTATTTTTAAAAAAAGAAATCAATTTTCTGTAGTTCTGGCTAATTCATACACAAGTGCCTGGAAAATGCCCAAAGAGCCAATTAGTAAGCATGTGAATAGCCCTCACATATGGAAAACAAAACAACTGCAAAACAGACATAACTACAGATTGTTATAAATCTCTAAAATGGAAAGGACAAAGGGAAAAATTCACATTTTGAAGTGTAATACATACACATATGCTTTACTAGTTCTAAAAAGTTAATATTTGTATGAATGTTGTTATTTTTATTTATGTATACATTTAGCCCTCAGTTGTTGATGTTTATAGGGTAAGGACCACATTTAATATATTCAATGGTGGTTTATTCTGTAGAGAAAATCGTTATAAAATTTGAACAAATTTTTAATGAAATCACAGCATGTGCAAATATAGTTTTAAATACGAAGAAAGTAATTTGATTCTATGAATTTGCAAAATATAAAATATTAAAAGTTTATATTAGATTTAATGTTTATTGCTTTGATTTCTTATTAATATTAAAAACAGGAAAATATACGTCCTCAAAATACACATTTATTCTAAAGAAAAACAAATTTTGGTAGTGAAACTGCAAAGTTTACTGGTTAAAGAGTGATTTTTATGTATTTATTTACTTCTTGCTGCTGAATACCAGAGAAATTTGCTTCGATATTTCCTTCCTATGCAAATTTCCTTGATTATAGTAGTTGCATTAGATTTGGTTAGAAGAGAGAAAATAATAATGATGATCTTCAATGAACTTTGCATGATGACTTCAAAAGTGTAAAATTATCTCATATAATATTTATATCCCACTACAGCAGGCAAGTATCTGTATTGTACCATTCTCAATGACTTACATAACATTGTGTCATTCTGTTAACATTTATTACATAAGTATTAACACAGAGAAGCATTGTAGCATGTCTATGTTTTAGTCAACAATGTCTAATATAAAAAGATTTCTCAGGTATATGCCTAGCTTGAGTCCAAAGTTCAGTAGGGGAGGGAAATAAACACATGGAAAACTATTGGAAGACAGTATTGAGTTCTATGTTGCAGGAAACTGAGCGTGAAAATCATTATGAAGAGAAATAATAATACTAGACTTGTTTTCAGGAAAATCACTTTAATATTAATTTAGAGAATGTAGTAATGAGACAAATACATGAAGCAATGATCTCTAAATAAGCTGTGGATAGTATCCAGAAAGAAGAACATGAAAACCTGAACTGAAGATTTGAAAAAGAACATCAAGTCTTGATGACTGTCAAGTAGACTGAATGCCTAAGATTATTTTAATAATCATTTAATTTATCATCTGCACCAGGAAACTTTTGAAAATAAATGGAATTTCTATTTATCATGAAGAAGAAATGACAGGTTTACGCTGAAACTGTCCCAAATAAACAGAATTGTTATTCGTGGCATACAGGAAAGAAGGATCAAAGAAACCGTCAATACTTTCAATGGTATAAATGGAAAGCAATTTCTAACAATAGAGAATTCCAGGGAAGTGTGTTGCAGGAAAAAAAATAATTAGCTCTGTTTTCTGGATCCTATGCTTTAATACAAAAATATTCTGCAGACAGTTTGAATTTAAGGCCATATCTCTGGAGTTAAATACTGGAAACAAACATTTCAGAGCCTATGGCATACTTA
>RJWT010011365.1:0-13197 GCA_004365215.1 Cuniculus paca
TTCCTCCTTTAGCTTGTGGATGTCTCAGACATTTTGTCTCAGCAACAACAAAACCAAGACAAAGAGAAAAGCAAACAAGTTGAGTAGCATGTACAGCACACCTCAGGTCAAAGAAACCCCAGTGAAAAGTAATTCAGTGCAGAGGCCTAGAACTTTGGCTTGCAAAGCTTCTTCAACAACAATAAATTTGTGGAAAGCAAATAAAGCAGTTTTAGGAGAACTTTTCAATGGTGGGAAAGTGCAGGCAGGCAAAGATAGGGAGAAACTAACGGAGTAAAGTTTGTCCATCCCTCTAGTGCTATCTTAGCTGCAAGAGTCTAGAGTTGTATCAGGTAAAGGAGAATTTATACCTGTCATTAGGCAGACAAGGGAGAGAACAGAGTTTTTCCATTGTTCAATGCTTTTTTTTTTTTCTGAAGTACTGGAAATTGAACCCAGAGCCTTCACACTGAGCTACATCCTCAGCCCATTTTTTATTTTTTATTTTGAAATAGGATCTCAGTAAGCTGCTAAGTAGCCCGGGCTGGAGTGAAAGTTATGATTTTCCTGCTTCAGCCTCCCAAAATGTTATTGCTTCTTAATTGTCTTCTACTAAAAAATATTTTTTATGCCAAAGAGACATATTTTGGAGCTGCATATTCTGGTTTGTTGTAGAGTTTTAGAAGTGTCTCTGGCCAAAGATTCCTATATTTTTCCCAAAGCAGAGGACTCTAGAATCCTTCAGGGCTGGCTTGGACTTTGTGCAGCATCTCCAGGAAGCTTGGGTAGTAGTTAGGATGCATAAATATCCCTGTTGCCTGGAAGAGTCTTGTTTACATCTATTGGTCTTGCATTATTATAACAAAGATTTTCTCACTCTCAAAAGTGAATATTGTCAAAATATTAGCCACCCTAATAATTACAGAATAACTAATTCTACTTGGTGTACTCTACAAGAGATTCAAATTCACTAAAGCATTATAAGAAATCTGACAGAACATTCATTGTAACTCAGAAAAAAATACAAAATTTTCTGCTTCGTGCACACAACAAATATTTATGAGCCATAATACTTAGCCATACACTGACTATTAAGATGTGTAAGACCATATCCCCATCCTTTTTATGAGTTTAGCAAAATTCATCTTAGCTCTCAAGAGCTCACTGTCTCAGATCTGTCCTTCCTGGCTCTCTGTTTAAAGCCCAAGAAAGTTCCTACAAGTTTGTTTTTTTGGTATTAGGCTTTGAATTATGTACGTTTCTGTGATGTGATCTCTGCCATTCTATGTTGTTCTGCCTGTATATGGTGAGAATCCTCCGTGATGGCTCCTGTTGACTCCTTGTCTCCTAGTGTTCATATCCTACCATAATTCTCTCTCTTTACGTGTTCACTGGATTTATCAAGTCATTTGGAAGGGAAATATGGCCAAAGTTATGGGAAATAATTTGGGACATTGGCTTGCAAAAAGACCAGCTTCCATATTGGGCATCCCCTCTTGCTCTCATCATTTTTGGGGAAGCAAGATTCCCCAGGGAGAAGCCAGCCAGGAAGGCATTGAGAGAGCTCTTTAGCCAATAGCTGGCAAGAATCAGATCCTCAGTTCAGCAGCCCCTGAGGAATTCAATCTTTCAACAATCCCATGAATATATTTGAAGGCATACCTTTCTCCGTCAAGCTGTCAAAGAGACTGCAGTCCTGGTTGACACCCGTATCACATTTTTTTGAGAAACCCAACCAAGCTGCATCAAAATTCCTGACCCATAGAAAAAGAAAGATAATAGATGTTTGTTGTTTTGAGGCACTAAGTTTTAGGGTAACTTTATACAGCAGGAGATGACTAGTAGACTTGATGCTTGTCTAGTACTACGTGATACACACTATCCCAGTCTTGGCCTGATTCCAGCTCTTGGTATAGGCTGGTAAACCTTAATAGGCAACCCCAGGACTACTCTACCTTTCAAAATGACTGAAGATGGACAAGGAAACATCCACTGCATAGCAGACTAGTGACCATACCCCTCTCCTGCTTCATGCAGACGCAAGATTTTGTGCTAATCTGGGCTCAATCTAGCCTCCAGGGCGAGGGAAGTAGGTAGCAAGTGCCAGGCCTCTCACTGTTACAGAGTCAGACCTTAAATCCATCTTCTTCTCCTTAGCATTTCCAAGTCATATGGGTGGATAATTACCTTGAGAGACCAGTCCACAGAGTTTCAAATTCAATTCCCAATAGCTTTTTAAGCTTTTTCATGAAGACATTTGTTCATTGCTATGGTTCTGTGATAAATATCAAACCAGGTACTTCAGGTGAGTACCACTGTTTCCATTCAGGAGTTAATTTTGCTTAAAAAATGAATAGTTAAGCATGATGACCTACAGGGCCAGAAGAAAACAGTGAGGTACAAAGAGACAGCACCAGGATGCGCAGGGCCAGAAGATGAAGGTATTTACACTGTGTAGAATTTAGTGTTGGCAGGTTTCATACTAGAGACCAGAAAACTTCTATGATGAACATCACATCTTGTCCTCCTATGAGAACAATTCTCTGGCTGTGTAATGGACGCTTCTGCATCCATTAATGCCTCCTTCTGAAAAGCTTATGACAGAAAAAAAAGCTAAAACCTTACCGTACCTTGAACTCAGCCTTCTAAGATACTAGAATGCAAAGATGCTCTGCATGAGAGCGCACGGAGTACAGCTTTTATTCTCTTACTTAAGAACAAAATTACACAGAAGCAGAATGGCATTCCCTTTTGGGAAATACATGTCTCTTGCCTACCATAAATACTTCTAAATACTCAGTTTCCATATCCCTGGCAAGATCCAAGCATGGAGTCATCGAAGGCCATCCATAAGAGTGAGAAGATAGCAACTCTAAAATGATAAGAAGCAGAATTTGTCCATCCCTTGCACTCCAATCCCATGAACTAGTTAACACAGTTCTGTCCTCAACAAGGTGCTTGTTTTGTGACACAATGTGCTCATGTTTTGTGGGAACACAAAGGGTGACTGATTCAGCTGGAACACTCAGCCTGATCCTTATGGAGCTCATGTACATCCAGTGGGCAGAGCAAAGCTGAAAAGCCACATCTAAGATTTAAGGACATTTCTGGAGCAGATACAAATGACCTCCTCACTTCAGGATCTGAGGCTGGAAATAGACTGGAAAAAAACAGAATATGAGCTTCAGAATATTCCAAAGTTCTCCCCTTGGGAAATGATAGTAAAGAAGTCAACTTGAGACACAGCTCCCCTGAAAGCACAGCATTTAGACATCCCAGTAGATTTCTGTCTTTGAAAAGTTTGGCAAGACCAACAAAGGTGGTCTTTAGTATTCCCTTAATGGTAGTCTTTTGTCAGTCAACTAAAGTTTCCTATTTCTCAGAGATGCAGCCCCAGCTTGGAAATGAAAGTCATGAAGTCCTCTAAGAGTCCCTTGTGCAAATCCATATTAAAAGGTTGAAGAATCTGGAATCCGATACCCATGGTGATGGCAATAGCAAAACATTCACCAGCTCAAGAAGCATTGAGCATGCGTGCGTGTGAGCTTCTCCCTCCTTGCACTTTTTGTTCCATGCAGGCCCTCTCCCAATTGGATGATGACGTGACCCACAAGCCAATCCTCCCTGGAAACACCTGCATGGACACACCCAGTCAAATGCTTTACTAGCTGTCTAGCCTTCTCAATTCAGCCAAGTGGACATTAACGACCACACCAACTCACATATAAGGTGTGATCATAATATACAGTGAATAGGTAAATTTTTAAAATATTATTACATTAATCCCCTTCAAAACAGTCCCCACACTTCAAGCACACATCCTATCATTCTCACTGTTTTCTGACACAGTTCTGTCAGTTGTCTTTCAGGTCTTTACAAGATACGATTACAAATACAGTAAATGTTGCTGCGGACTGCCATCCAATAGAAAGACAGTTTTTAAACACTGGACAGTGTGTCCTCATCAGCCTCATTCACAGACTTTGGCACCATGCGTCTTCTGGTTTTTCCCCATAGTCAAAATGATGAGGACAGGTAAACATTTTTAAATCAATTTAGGACTCACAAAAGGGGACTTTCAGAACTGCTTCAGCAAGTGGTGAGAAAGACGAGATGTGTGTTTGAAGGAAGGATGAATGATGGGATTAATGTCAATGTGCCTTTTATGTAACAAATTTTTTAAATTTAAAGATTTACTGTACATTTTGATCTTACCTCTGTCCCACCATCACCACCACATGTATACTCACATACAAGCCCCCCAGCCTATTGCAGATCTTTTACGCTTTCCCTTCAAAACTCCCCCAGGTCAATGTGTCTTTGGCATAGCTGGTGATGCAGAAGTGTCCATATACCAAGCTTCCCTTCTCTACCTGGCACTGTGATTCAGGTAACTCACTGCACCCAAATCCCGACCATCCAGTCGTGTTAAAATTTTTACTCATTTTATCTCTAAATAGTCCTTTGAGGCAGGGAGGAGCAGAAACTCAGACAGTCAATAAACTAAAGTACCCTAAGTCTCTTTTTTCCTCTAGTATTTACATGTCTCTTTATACCCTAAATCGAAAGGCAGTCGCATTGTCCCAGACCCCTTCAAAAACTTTCTCCACTCCACACTACTTCCAAGCTCGTCCTTAAAAAGATGAATTCCAATCAGATACGCAACAAACTCTGACTTAGTTACTGCAGTTCCTTTCAGTCAGAAGTCATCAAATGAGGACCGCAACTGTCCAACAATATTGTAACCTCCTGTAAAACCAAAACAACACACCTCCGGGGGCATTGGGAGGCAGCTCTGCTCTGTGGTTACGGCCACGTGTCTGGAGTCAGACAGAGTGACTGGAGTTGCAACTCACTCCTTGCTCATAGTCTGAACTTGGGAAAGGTACTTACTTCACCCTTCTGAGACCAGTTTCCTCATCTGTAAAGTGTGGGCAGTACTGCCTCTCTCACAGAGCTCTTAGAGGAGACCGTACACATGAAGTGATGGGTATTTCCTAGCACATACTAAGCACTCCATGAGTAACTTAGCATCAATGCCTTCTTAAGTCTTTGACCTTGATAGAACGTGCATGTAAACAATGACTCTAAGAAAATAATTTCAATCAGCCTGAGTGGGTAACCGAATGGCTGCATAAGAGGCTTTCTGGAAGATGCTGCTGTTTGTGTATTAGGGTCTCTGACTCAGTGGCCCCAGTGGAGACACAAACCCAGGTTAGCTTCTGAGCCATCAGGCTGGCCAGGAACCAAGGGACCATTGCCCAGGCTCAGGTAGCAGCACTGTGGTCATGACGACGACACACAGTTTCCTGTGCCAAGAGCTGAGGATAGATGAGGTCCCTACGGAGGCACAGACTTCTTTCCTGGGCCTGCAGCTCTTTTCGGAGAAGGGGCAGCTGTGGACTGCCCGTGTGGGCACAGTGAGGTATACACCTGGAGCTTGCAGGACCTGCCCCAGGCCCTGCAGCGGATTCACCTGCAGGACTGCTCCGCGGTCAGCTGCATGATCCGTGTGAAGAGGCAGATCTGGGTGGGCGGCAGGGGGCTGTCACAGGGAAGACTCAAAGGGGATATCTACATGACTGACATGGAGAGGAAGATGGTGGGAAAGTAGCTGGTGGAACATGCAGACTCTGTGAGGACCCTGTGCTCTGCCGAGGACCGATACGTGCTGAGTAGGTCGGGCAGAGAGGAGGGCAAGATTGCATCTGGAAAGTGGAGTGATGGTGGATGAATGTGCAGGCAGCAGCCTGCTCTGCCAGCGGCACAGGCCTTTCTGGAGTTGTCCCCACAGCAGAAGCCCTGAAGGCAGGGCAAGGGCCGAGGTACTTGGTCAGTTGGGGAGCAGTCTGGGCCAGCGTGGAAGGTGTCCTTTTCTGTGGGCCCATGACAAGACCTTCCAGTCTGCAAGCCGTTCATGCCAGGTACTCCTCAGGCTGGTGGGTACAGCTCATTTGGATAACAGCTACCTCTTCTGGACAGCTATCATGTGTGCTGTCTGGAGAGTTCTGGACTCCACAACCAGGGTCAGCACTGGGTCCGCCAGTTTAGCTGAACAGCAGGTGACCTGGAGCCCCTGATGGCTGGTTTTGTGTCTCTTGTACTTCATTCATTCTTAGGTGTCACCAGAGTAACAATGAGGGTGAGCTAAGGCACCCTACAGTGTTCCAGTGACTTCTAATTTCCAGCCAGTCTTACAGGCGTTCCACAGTAACCACTTTGTCATCGAGCAAGTTTGAACTGCCCAGGCTGCCCCCATCAGAAGAGGTGGCCTGCCTGAGGGGAGAGGACAATACTGTGGCCAGATTTTTCTAGTCAGGGCTTGGGCTCTCTTTTTCTTTCCTCTCCTCCCTTCCCTTTCCCTCTTTTTCCCTCTCTTCTCTTTCCTTCCTCCCCTCTCCCACTTTGGGCAGCACTGGGATTCAAACTCAGAGTTTTAAAATGAGCTATATCCCCAGTCCCTTTTTCTATTTTGAGATAGGATCTCACTAACTTACTAGTTGTTCAGGCTGAGCTCAAACTTAGTCTCCCACCTCAGCCTCCCAGAGTGCTGGGATTACAGGTATATTCCACTAGGCCTGGCTTCTCTTTCTTTTCTTTTCTATGAATTCTAAGTTTTACAGTGAAGAAACCTAGAGAGACTTTGTTTCTACCAAAGATACGGACAGACAGGTCTGTCTAGAAAAGCAGGAGCTATCTTATTTCCAGAGTAGCCACCCTCCCAGGGCGTAGCCCACTGACTTGTGTCTCTGTAAATGTGTGTGTATATGTAGGTGATACTTTATTATGTAACTGAAAAGAACCATAAATAACTAAATATTTGCAAAAAGGACTCTTTGCCCATTATTATGCTGTGATTAAGATTTCATTCCTGAAGCATTCTGTGAGGATGCTTCTGGTGTAGGTGCTGAAGCTAGAGGCAACATTCATCTCTGAACATTACCAGGGCATGTGGTCTGTCCCTGTGGACCCATCATGAGCTCAGCTTCCAGCCCCTTAGAGCTCCTGCCTTGGTTTTTCAGGACACAGCTGAACACCAGGCTAGAGCCTGCCCACCGACAGGACACTGAGTACTGATCTCCAGGAGCAGGGACACACTCCAACCCACAAAAGTCTCCTCGTGGACACCTAGACTTTAGAAGAACCATGTCACTGATATTTCCCCCAAGGTGAGGGCTTTGCATAGCCTGGAACGTGATGCAAAAGCTCAGTGCCTGAGGGGTCCCCAACTTCCAGAAGGGGGACTTCGCGAGCAGTGAAGAGCAGAGGTTGAATTTTGGTTTTGTAAACATGTGGAACCTTACAATGAAAGTCTATCAAAAAGATGTCAATAAATTATTTAATGCCAGTCCAGATGTAACCAAGTATTTTCAGCTTGTGAATAATAAATTCATTTATTTGATTAAAAAAAAAAGAAAAGAATTTCCCTGGATGACACAAATGATGACTTTTGTAATTTACAAGCAGTTCAAGCTCACAGGAACAGCAGTTATCATAGATTGAAGGTATCTTGGATTCAGTATTAGTGGATCTGATGACAGGCCCATAAGTTAAATAGGGTGTTTTTGAGAATAAATTAATGTGATGGATTCAGTACATTTTTTACAGCTTTGCCAAGAGGTGTTGAAGATTGACAAGTAATCAGCTCTTTAATTGCAAAACCACTTAGGTCCCAGACCCATGAACCAAAACCAGCCATCATAACTTTCTGATTGTGGCTCATGGTTTAATAGATAAAATCAGATTTCTCTTTAGTTTACCCTGTCAAAAATGGAGAAATCCTTTACTGTCAAAGGGGAACTCCTTTCTAAGACTTTCTCTTCGCCTTACAGATTTGCAGATCCTGCTCTCTTGCCACTCTGCACAAGGCAGTCCAGCACAGAAGACAACCAAGGAATAGATGTTGCCGCAGAAAAAGAAACACAAAGACGCTGACTTCTTTCATGTGAAACCATTTATGCTAAGTGGGCTGTGTCCTGGAGTTGTCTCCTTGCCTTGGATATGCTCAGTCACATCCAGCAGAGAGGGCAGAACCTTGATGCCACCTCAATTGCACCAGTACTTTTGGTTAAGGTTGCCCTAGCTGGTTATCCCAAACTCTCCCATTCTTCTGGGCGCTGGAACAATATGGATAAACAGAAGGTCACATGCGGTTTTCAGTGAAGTTTTAGAACTAAGAAACTGCCTGTCTGACTACATATCCAGAGAGGGTAGCTACCAGAGCAGGGTAGATAGAAGTCACCCAGGGACAATGCACATGAATGCATTCTTACTGGATGCTTTGATGGGAAAACGGGAGCAATAAGAACCTCCAAACTCACCTGGGAGGTAACCTAATAAAGTCTGGTCTGGGTCTGCTCAGAGCCCCAGACGGCACTTCCAAGCTGGTAAGTCCTAAGATGCCCTAAAGAAACACAAGCATCTCATTTTAAAAAATCTAAGAGGGGGCAATCGGGTGTTGCCATATATGGTGAAGACTAAGCAAGGTGAGTCAATGGTTCCTCTGTGTACCTGTAACCCCACATTTCCTCCAGTGCTGAGTATCACTTAAATGCTAGCACCAGAATCACCTGAGGAGCACATCCACTCACAGAGGTCCACACCCCACTGCACACCCACAGAAGGAGAAATTTTGGAGAACCTTCCAGTTCTCCAGATGATCATTATGTTTGAGAACCACTGGCTCGGAGGAAAAGTGTAAACTGAATCAAAAGATTATGTCCTAAGTCTCACCCCAGTGAATGCAGTCTACCTAATGAGATGTTCAAAAACTACCCACATTAGAGCTGGGAACGCAGCTCAGTGACAGCGGACTTGCCTAGCCCTAAATCTAATCTCCAACACTGCAAGACAAACAATCTACCCAGATGCTTTTAATGTTCACCCCAGGTTGACAGCTTTGCCTTATAGAAATTGTGTACATGAAGTCTGCTTTGACAGTCTTCTTGAAATTTTGTGTAAAACTGGGTGTATTGCATATGTACGCGTTTCATACACATAAAGGTAGTACATGTAGAGATTCTAGAATTTCCATCACATTCTCAAATAGGTCTGTTTTCCCCCAAAGTAGTTAATAATATAAGGATTTAAGAAAGAGATACATCCCTTAACATTTACTTAATAACCTGGAGACTTTGTGGAGAAACTAATGCAAATACAGTGTTGAGTACCAAGGGTGCTAAAATAGTATGAATTAACCATTCCTGAGAAATATCAATATGGTTTCATATACCTTAGAGTAGGGAGGGGGAAAGGAAGGGTAACCATACTGATTGCTATCATTGTCATCATTAGAAACTGTTCAACACGCCAAGAGACACACTACCATGTTGGGGTGCATTTTTCTTATTTGACCCTTGTGCAATCCTGTGAAGTATACAAGGGCGTATTATCTCTAACAATAATCCAGGAAGACAAATTATAATTCCTACAGCAATCAACCCCAAACAGCCAGGACTTAATTAATAACTGATGGCTTACTTAATTTTTGTCCCTACTTCCATTTGAGGACCAACCAGAGATAGCCAAATGTGCCCTCTACACTACTCTGCCAGAAAGAAAGATAACTTTGAGTCATTTGTGAGGAAACGAATGTACTTTGAGACCATAATATTAAATGAAATAAACCAGACATGTCAGCTTAAATATCACATGGTTTCTCTTATACGGAAACCCAAAGTACAAATAAATTAAAAAGCAAAATAAAAGATAGACAATAGAAAACAGGGAGATAGATATTTTCAGAAAAGAAGGGGATCAAGAGATGGAAGGAGGGGGAAGGAGAGGAAGAGAAAGGAATGTAAAAAGAATTAAAATGTTTATGTACCCGTACCAACTGCCCACAAGCAATATAATCATTATGTACTTCAAGTATGTACTAAGAAAAAATTATAAACTATTTATATTAGAACACCTCCCCAAAGCCCACCAAATATGATCCTCGAACCAATCACATAGAATGCCCCATTTCTAGTTAGCTTTTCCCAGCTTCCCCACTCCAACAGCCTCCCATTAGGATATATATCTCTTCTTTCTACTACAAAGCTTTCCCTTTTCTCTTCCTGCCTTTGAATCTCTGCATAAAACAAGTAATCATGGCTGACTCTCTTGCTATCATAGCCTCAGAATAAATAATTTTCATTTTTCTCATCTAGTTGTCTTCATTTATTCCCCCAGCTATCATTACAGGCTCGCTCTTTATGGTTCCAAAGCAGTGAATACCACTTGAAGCTAAACACTGCATGTATCTTCTGCTACACTCACAGGATGACAATTTTATAAGTTAGCTTTCAAGTTACTCAGGTAGGGTTTTTCTCAGAGAATTTTCTATGAATTCGACCAGCATATTAATCAGTTTTGCTTTATGGCAACAAAATACCTGAGGCCATTAACATATAAAGTGAAACAGTACATTTAATTCATAATTTGAGAGATTCAAAGTCCAAGCTGGGGCAGTCCCCTTGCTTTGACCTCTGGTAAGGGTGATAGATGTTGACATATCAGGGTAGTAGCTCACATAAAAGCAAATAGTTGCATTTTGGATAGGAGCAGAGAGAAAAGGAGTGATCAGGGTAAGGATTGTTCCTTTTGAAACAATTCTCACTAGGACCCAGGGAATTGCTCGAAAACTACCAAGAAGTTGCACACAAAGTACTTTCCCTCAATGATCTAAGGATTTCCTACTACGAATGTGATCTTACTTTCCTCATCACTCAGACACAACCTCCTAAACCCACAATTCAAATGAGAAGAAGTTTATTTTGGCTTATACTTTCAGAAGTTTCAATCCATGGTTTGCCAACTCCAAGGCAGAAATGGCTCAGCAGAAGGGCCAGGTGGAGAAAGCTGCACACGTTAGGGCAGCCTGGAAGCAGAGAGAGAAGGGAGGAGCCAGGGGAGGGAGACACATGCTTCCAGATCACACCCCCAGCACCTGCATCCAACCAGGCCCCACCTCTGGAACATGTGAGGCCTTTGGGGGACATTCTACATCCCCACCGCCCAAAGGTTCCACCCCCCCAACTACTACCACGAGTGTCAACCCTTTAATTTATGTACATTTGGGGGACACCCATAGCAACCGAACCATAGCAACCAGTATTTGAGTCAGTGAAATAGGTAGATTTGAGGAACACATCCCCACTCCAATGTGGCCTCCAAACGGAGGATCTAAATCAGATCTAGGATGACTTTATGAACAAAACCTAGACCACATAGGAAATACTACAAAGAATCAACAAATGGGGTCTCATCCTATTAAAAGCTTTTGCATAGCTAAAGAAATCACCAAAAGAGTGAAGACAACTCACAGTGGGAAAAAATTTATAGCCAGTTGTCCCTCAAATAAAGGATTTATATCTAAAGCATATAAAGAATTGAAAAAATCAGGCCCCTAAATCCAAAAACCCAATCCAAAAATGGGCATCTGAGATGGATACACACTTCTCAGATGAAGAAATACAAATGGCAAATAAATATATGAAAAACGTTCAGCATCACTTGTCATTCAAGAGATGCAAATTAAAATAATACTGATATTCCATCTCACTCCAGAAAAAATGACTGTCATCAGGAAATCAACCAATAACAAATGGTGGTAGGCCTGTGGGGAAAAACGAACCCCTCTCCACTGTTGCTGGGAGTGCAGGCTGGTGCAACCACCACGGAAATCAGTGTGGAGATTCCTCAAAAAACTAGGATTGGAGATCCCATTCAACCCAGCTATTCCCCTCCTGGGCATCTTCCCACAAGAATTAAAAACATCATACCACAGTGATATATGTGCACCTATGTTTATAGCAGCACAATGTGTAATACTAAATCTTGAAAACAACACTGATGCCATCAACCAAGGAATGGATAAAAAAAGATGTGAGTTTTTTGTATAATATGATGACTATTTTAAAACAATGCCTTCACTTTGCTCAGATCATATCCAATTCTGACATTTACCTTTGGGCTAGCTCAAGAGTAATGGTGAATTTTTAACTATATATAGGGATTGCTGTTGGTGTTGTAGTTATTGTTGTTGCTTTTCAAATCATTGTCTATCAAACCTTCTAATTGAATGTGAGGTATGTGGGAGAGAGAAATGAGATGAAACTAATCTATACAAAGATTGTATGGCTTGCTTAAGGTAACATGACATTGACTTGACCTTCAAACATGGCATACTATTATCCTGAAAAAGCAAGATCACAAGATATTGAGGTCATCATGTGCCAACTGCTATGATTTGGATAGAGTTTGCTTCCCAAAGTTGCATATTCTAGTAGGTTGATCCTCAATGTAATGGTATTAAAAGATGGTAGGACATTTAAGTGATGGGGCTAGTTGGAAGTGACTAATGATTACCATTCTCCCAAAGGGAGTATTGCTGGTATCACAAGTTGCTTGGGTCTAACAGGAATGGATTAGTCCTGAAGACAGTGATTATTATAAAAGAGTGATTATAGCCTTTTTGCCCTCTTGCTTCCTGTCTGGCTATGTACAATTGTTAATTGTGATGTGTCAACTTGACTTGAGTAAGAACCACCTAACAGGTTAGTAAAGCTCTGGGTAGGTCTATGGATGATTGATATGTAGGCTTCAAACTGAGAAGGGAAGATCCACCCCAGATGTGGGGGGCCATGGCCAATAGGCTTGTAGTTTAGACCAAATAAAAAGGGAAAGAAGAAAGAAGTGTGCCCTTCTTCTCTGGAGGAGCTCCAGTCTTTGTCATTGCCTTTGGATATTCACCTCTAATTCCTTCAGGTTTCCAGGTTTCCTTCCGATTCCAGACTTCCAATGCAGACTTTTCAACTTTCCCACACAGACTTTCACCAGACTCTGCAGAGAGGTGCAGGCCTTTGACATTCAACTGCATCCTCTGGCTCTCCAGTGTGCAGATGATCATATTGCATTCTTCCACCTTTGGTTCCACAAGTAGTCATTGTAAGCTTGCCTTGTAAATCCTTTATATAATCATTTACATTTTATATTAAATCTATTCTAGTGAACTCTAACTGATGTACCATGTGACTTTTCTCTCACGTGTACTCCAACCATGTGATGTTATCTGCTGTGAGGCCCTCACCACATGCTAATACTATGCTGTTTGGACTTTCCAACCACCAGAATTATTAACCAAATGAACCTCTTTTCTTCATATATTACCCAGCATCTGATATTCTGTTATGATAATACAAAACAGACTAAGACGACAGCCCACCCCTTGCT
>RJWT010011365.1:13297-23463 GCA_004365215.1 Cuniculus paca
GTGTACTCCAACCATGTGATGTTATCTGCTGTGAGGCCCTCACCACATGCTAATACTATGCTGTTTGGACTTTCCAACCACCAGAATTATTAACCAAATGAACCTCTTTTCTTCATATATTACCCAGCATCTGATATTCTGTTATGATAATACAAAACAGACTAAGATGACAGCCCACCCCTTGCTCATGTGCTCCTCGTCCCCCAAGGAAAAGTTCAGAGTAAGTTCTCTTCACAGCCTCTTGCTGGCACAGTGCAGTTGGGAAAGGGCATTTTTAAGTCATTTCCAGCCAAAAGACAATGTTATTGATAGTGATCTTGATAAATGAACTTTGCATTGACTGAAGTGTCTTCCTCTAACCCAGAAGTGACAGGCTAATTGTCACCAGCACCATCTAAAACAGTATATAAAAATCACTCCCCCAAGTTTGCCCATTGCTCCACATGGACATGACTTCCTTAGCTCTTTCTGAGGATTACATTCCAGACAACTTCAGAGAGTATTTTCAGGCTTGTGCATTCCACAGAAGATGAGGATGGGGAAATACAAGAATTTTGCAGTACCTCCATCAACTTGTGGTCTCTGTTTACTTTATCTGTCTGAACCTTCCCTCTCATTTCTACCAATAATCAGCTTCCAGAACTGTTTCCTTTCCCTTGCACATGATCTCCTGAACTCAGTAAGTATTTTATCTTTCCTGTGTACCAAATTGATGCTGAATGCCTAGATGATAAGGCTCATTTTTTGTTCTTTAGCCTCATACTAAAGTGCCTCATCAAGCACAGGTGAAAATTGAGCAACAACAAAAGATACACTACTATTTTACTCAGGTGAGCCCAATTACCTATTGCATTGTGTTTTACCTCTTTTACAATTCATACACCCAAGAGGTCATAAACTAAGACACTACTATAGCTTCCATCTATAATACAGCACTGCCAGACCTCACCAAGTCAGTGCCCAAAGAATATGGTTGATTCATCTTCTTTCTTATACAGTACATACAGTTCTTGGTATATGGAAAATAAACCTGCATGATTTTTTTAAAAGTTCAAATAAATTCCCTTATCACAAATGTGTTTTCTTACTTTGTTCTCATATAGAAAAGAGTAAGTTTAAGTTCTCTCATGCATGTAACTCTTACTAATAAGAAATATCGTTGCAATTCTAGTCCCTGAAATTATATAAAGTAACTGACCACACGTGGGAAATTTTGCTTGAAGTGATAAACATAGCTAAATGTTTGAAGCTTCAATTTCTACATCTGTAGCACAAATACAAAAACTACTCAGCAAGTGAGACTGACCTTCTTTTAAAAAAGAAAAAATGGAGGGAGGGACAGAGGAAGGGAGAGAGAAAGAGGAGAAAGAAAGGAAAGTAGGATCATTGAAGTGAGATTTCACCTTGCCGGTGGGTACATTAATGCTGGAAGTCTTAAAATTATCAAGGTGAGGTCAGGTGTGATGATACATGCCTGCAATCCTAGATATTCAGGATTCTGAAACAGGAAGATTGTAATTTTGAGATCAGCCTGGGAAATGTACATACACATGTACATACATACATACATACATGCATATATGCGCTAGAAATGTAACTCAGGGGTCCCTGGTGACACCAAAAGCAAAAATAAAGGTTAACTCTTAAATGAGAATAAGCTGAAAGTTCTAGGTTGCCATATATGGAATGATAGTATTTGCTCTATATCACATGTGTAAACACTCATACACATGCTTATAGATACATAGAAAATAACTTATACTTTGTACATTCATTGTCTCTAAAATTTTATCTTAACTATGAACTGCATTTTATAGGAAAAGCACTAATAAAAAATTACCAATCTCATAACAGAATATTCAAGACTATAATTTTATCTATGTGCCCCTAAAAGTAGGCAGCTCTGAATTAGCATGACTGTTTTTCCTCCTGCCTTATTGACCCTAGTCCATTGACTATCAGTCCAGACCAGAGATGGCAGAAGCGCTCCATAAAAAACTAAGTCTTTAATAGTTTAGGCTCTGGGGACTACTTTCTGTTGCAGTTACAGAGCTCTGCTGTCATAGTTCAAAAGTAACATAAACAACATGAAAATAAATGGATAAATTTAGGTTCCAATAAAGTGCCTTTATAAAAAAACAGACAATAGGCCAAACTTGACCAATGGACCAATTGGTCAACCCCAGATCTAATATTATACCACTAGTTATATATGGTTTTTAAAATTTAGATTAAACTAAATGAGGTTTAAAATTCAATTCCTCAGTTGCACTTGCTGTATTTCAAATGCTTGGTGGCCACATGGGACTAGTGGCTACCACGCTGGGCAGCACAAGCATGGAGCATTTCCATCAACTCAGAACAGCTAAGTCCAGCCCTCAGCATCTTTAAACTACACTAAATTTCCTTGGATAAGAGTCAAAAACAGAACATTTTATTCCCTAAACTACTAAATCCTAGTCATTTTTGGCACTTACTCAGTATGAATGATTTATAATAACATCAAGAAGGGTAAAAGTTTCATATTCTACACAAAACTGCCATGGTGTGATTTTAAGCAACATTTTAATTTTCAGGAGGGATGAAGTATTAAAAAGCATGTGGAAATTTTATTTGGAAGATTTAAGAATGAAAAACCAAAACAATCCATACAATAAAGATTATCAGGTTAGCCTCTATTTATCTTTTTTAAACACCTTATGAAACTGAAATCTAAAACAATAATTTTGAATATATCCAAAAATGATGGGGAGGGAAAGATAATAGAAAGATACCTTATTTAACCATGCCTAGGGGGTGTATTATTTTGAATTACCATCTAGTCTTGAAAGCACTCGAGAGGAACTTTGCCCAATTATTCTTCTCCATGATGTGGCCACGCTTTTGTCCCAAGAGCTCATTCTTTTTCCTTAGAACATAGGAGTTAGAAGTAGGTGCAAAGCAGAACAGAGGCTGCTCTTTTTTTAAAATCATGAGCAGTAAGGGTCACCAAATCATGACAGAAAAGCTTACAGAACTAAACAAGACATGAAGAAAAACGAACAGGACTTTAAGAGAAAATAACATAGCATTTCCTATTTGTTTATCAGATTTTCATAAGCTTGCATGTTTCCTGTGCATTTCTTGGTGGCTTAGGTAGACACATGATTTATTACCCATCTGTAATTTCTTTCTGGACAGAAAGAATGCACATTGCAAGAAAAACAGAAGAAGAGAACTAATGGCCTGGGAGAAGCAGCTCAAATTCATCTACTCAGCTAGAGACCACATGAAGTTCATCTCTCTTGTATCCCACCTGCAACTGGGTACAAGGCAGCCAGTCACAGCAGCAGTTATGTACATTTGTCCTCAAAAAGTTATGGCCACTACCAACAGAAGGGAAGATCAAGGGTCTGAGGGCAAGGCAGTTTGCTTGTGTATTTGAAGCCCACACCAGGATGAGAGATCAGAGAGAAATGTGCTCAGTTAAACTTGACACAGAGGGGGTCCAACAGCCGCATTCCAGACTGCATAATTTTATAATTAAAGATCAGGGGTGGCCGAAATAAATAGCGCGACATTAATCAAGTCTTTAAAATGCTAGTGCACAAATCAATCTCTCTCATTTCAAAGAAACATCAACAACTTCCAAAAGGGCATCATCTTGTGCAAATGACATGCATTATTAGAACTGTTTAATTAGCTTTCGTATCAAAAGGCAGATGTGGCTCCAATGGGAGTCCCAACATTACACATGGTGACAGCTGCCTGAACATGATTGTGGCCCCACTCGCTATGCAACAGTCAACATCCACAGTCCCCCAGCAAGCTCCTTTCATTCTCCAGCTCAATTTCCCTTTATAGAAATGGTAAAAATGGGAGCCTCCTCACAGGAGTTTTATGAGATTTCACGTGGTTTCTGAAGGCAGTGTTTGAAGAGGAAGGCAATGAATTTTACACAAATAAAAGTGAGTTGTGCTTTTAAAAACAGTGCTTCTCAAACTTTAATAGGATATGTATCACCTTGAGATGCAGTTAAAACACATTCAGGAGACCTGGGTGAGGCCTGAGATGCTGCACTTCTAACAAGCTCCAGATGCTGCTGATACTACTGGTCTATGGACCACACCTTGAGCAGCAAAGCTAGTAGCATATTGATGCTCCAGGAACAAGCAATGGTTTTCAGACTTCGCTAAAGGTACTATGGAAGGTATTAAACTTTAAATGAAAAATTGCAAACTGTGAGAGTAACATGAGACTTAAGAAATGATCAAGAAGAACTGCTTCTTCCATTGTTAAGAACATTTGAAGGGCACACCCACAGCTAGCTACACCCAGGTCAGTGACTATTTTCTGGATCTGACTTCCTTCTGAAAGCCACCACAGCACATTCTTCAAGGCCTGCACAGTAGGAAAAGTGATCACTGTGGCAGAGAAGGGAGGGATGGAGAGAAGAGAGGGAATGGTTTGCTTCTGACATATTTGCATCATCAAGTTAGACAAAACCAAGAACCATTCAAAAGAGTTGAAGGGTTAGCGAGATTCAAATAGTTAATCCTTCTAGAGACTTCCTCATTCATATTCACAGTTTTCCTTCTAATCAACACTGTGAGATCCTGAGAAACCAGGTAAGGTGTTTGGATTCCATCCCTGCTGTGTAGCAAAAGTACTTCCCACTAAATGGGAAAGAAATAGACTTTTAAAAAGCACTTTCTCTATAAACACATGCCTGGCTTCCTCAGGAATAATATCATATTCAATACTTGCAACAAATCAATAAAATGGATAGTGTTAGCCCTGTTTCTTAGATGAGAAAATTAATTTGAAAATAATTTAGTACCAAGGTCATGGTAATACAGCAAGTTAGTGGTTCAGCTAAGATTGAGGTCCTCGCTGCCAACCCAAGCCTTGAACAGTTTCTTTGTTTTCTTGCCTAAAATCATTTCAGGCCCATAGCATAAATCAATCATATTTAGTCTCCAGATGTATGTATGTTCCATTCTCAAGCACTAAAGCTATTTCTAAAAGCAGCTTCTTGTCCTGCCTTTTATTAGCTTGTGGAGCTGGGATTTTAAAAAGGTCAAGAGGAGCCCTTGAAGACAATCTAGCTCATAAAACTGTCCTCACACTCAAGCGTGTAAGGACCTTTCTTTGTTAGATGTGAAATTTAAAGTTGCTGAAAGCCACCATCAAATAAATGTGTGATAAATAAATCGATTTTTAGAAGTCCACAAGACCAAAGCATGTTGTAAAAAGAAGAGATCAGTAACAATGCACGTGAGATGTAGGGTCCCTAATGAGAACATCTGGATGGGCAACTCCCAAGATGTATGTGTTGAGCGGTAACAGTAGTAGATATTCATAAGCTTGTACTATCTGAGCACATAAGTGAATCACCCTGGCAAAAGCAGATACACAGAGGGAAACATTTCTTATCTGTCTTTTCCAGTGCTTCCCAGGAAAAGGATCAAGACAACAAGGAGAACCCAGGCTGGGCTTCCCTGAGCAGTCATGGTAAGGTCAAAACTCCAAGAGTCTCAGGTGATGTCTTGAAAGACTAGAGGAGGAGAGGGGCTTGCTCAAGGTTGTTCACTAAATTTTTTCCTACAGGGCCTTAGGTACAGAGATGTCAGTTAATTATGCCTCTGGATTTAGCATATATAATAATCATTTGGTCTGCTCTTTTTTTTGTTTTGTTTTTAATCCCCCTCAACCATCATTTCTATTTCTCTCCTCTCCGCAGGCTTCCACTGTGGTATTCTGGAAATGCATCTTGGAATAATTTTATGGTTGCATGCAAGTTGTCATTTACATAAATGATTCTGTTCTTTTTTTATAGATAAACTCTCCAAAGGAGATGTCCCACTGACTGTTCTAAAAGCTCTTCAGCAAGTCTTGACCATTTTAATTGGTCAGAATACATGCAAAGAGAAGCAGAGAAAGAAGAGAAAGAAGAGTAAGGGGAAAGGAGGAATTCGTTTCTCTCTGTTCCCAGTTTTGCCTGGTCTCAGTGTCTTCCCTGACAGAAGGCTCATTGCAAGACCTCCTGGAGATGACCATGAATGTAGACACAGCCAATGGAAAACCAGAGATGGCTAAAGATGAAAATTTTGCCCACAATCCATGCACATAATTCAAGCATGACAAGTTATCATAATAGATTGACTTTATTTCTTAGCTTTTCTTTTTTTACACAATATTTTTACCATGGGAACTGCTTATTATTTTACTTTTCACTTATATAAAATTCAACTATGCTCAGGTCATAATTAAACAGAAAACTGCGACACTATGATCAGGTCTCAATCAGAGTTTTCCCATGAAGCCTGTTATCATGGTAATTACAAAACAGAAATGTAAACCACATGTGAACAAATGTAAACCACATTTGCTGTTCTGTTACCACAAAGGCATCCAAGCCATGTAAGGGTCGGAGAACTCTGAGATTTGACCTGTGCCAGTGGTTCTTGCACTTAGGCAGGAGCCCCTGGCGAGCTTATTACAGCTGGATCCAGCCCCAGAGTTGCTGACTTAGGAGCCCTGAAGTTGGCACCCAACAGTCTGTGTTTCCACCAAAGTCCCCTGTGATTCCCATGTGCCTGATCTAGAGACTCACTTTGACAACCGCTGCTCTATGCAATGTCAGGATCTAGATGTTTCAAAAGATCAGAAAGTAGACTGTGATTCTCGTTTCACTCCTTTCATGTAGATAGTGTGTATACCATGTGTGACTGGTCTTACTATCTTTGTGATCTCCTTTTTGAATGCTTAGGACACTCTAGGTAAATACTTAGAGCACAACTTTCACCCAGTGCCCAAGAAAACCATTATCTGTATTCAAATACTTTGTGCCCTCATTTTTTGAACAGTCTGCCAGTTTTTGAGAAGAGTGTTAAAATCTCTATGAATGCAGACTTTTGATTTATTCTTATATTTTATAAATGAAAGTTGTGATTCTACTCTTTGGTAGATTTTTTTAATTCACATAAAGCATTCTTTCATTTTCTCTTCCTTCTTGCTTTTACCCTTGAGTTATATTTTGTCATTTTACTATTATTACCCCTGCTTCCTTTTTGTTAACATTTTCCTACTATATAATTTTTTTCCCTTTGTTTGCAATCTTTCTGCTTCATTTAGTTTTATATTTGCCTTTTGTAAACAGCCCATAACTGGATTTTTAATTCAATGTGATAGCTGTGTTATTCACATAGATTGTGATTTCTGACATGTATTTCCTTTCTGCTGTTCTATTTTGGTTTTCAGTTTATTGTTCACCCTTTTTATTTCTGTCTCACATTGGTAAAATTCTCTTTATTCCATTTTTACTCTCTAATCACTTGAAAATTACATCCATTATTTCTATTCTTTAAGTAATTACCTTTACATTTTCACATGCCTCTTTAAAAATATGAAGAATAATTTACGTGTTTATTCAACAAGTATTCAGTGCCTACCTATCCATTGTGAGACACTGTCCTAGAGCAGGGACTCCACAGAGTAGGAAGTATGATAACCTCATGGAATTTCTAATCCTAGTAAGAGAGCAAAGACAGTAAGGGCAGTAATAAGTGTCTGCAGGTATTTGTAAGGCAACAAACAGCCAGTGAATGAGAGGAAGGACATTGGAAGATGAAGTTGGGGAGACAGTGAGAGCTATGTACATCACTAGGAGTCAGGTAGGTCAGAGAGAGGTGTTTGGTTTTTGCAGAGTGAGGTGGGAACCATCAAAGCATTGTGGTCAGAAGAGAGAGCCCACTTGAGTTTAAATAGGACCCCAGGGTTATGGGGCTGAGAATCCAATAGAAGGAAGCAGAAAGAGAAGCAGGATGCTGTAGCACAAATCAGGGTGAACTAGAACAATGGCTTGGATCAGAGTAGAGGCAGTAGGCGGGGAAGAGTGGTGAAATTATGGCTATGTTTGGAAGGTAGAACCAAAATAAAGTCTTCTGGGAAGCTACATTATTGAAAAAGCAAAAGAGAGGTGTTAAGAAAAACACTGGGATGTTTCAACTGAACTCTCAGAAGGCTGGAGTTGCTACTAATAGGATGAGCTGGTTATCACAGGGCAGGGTGGGAAACAGGTTCAGGCTCAGGACAAGATTAAGTTTGAGATATCTATTATATCCGCAAGTGAGAAGACAAATGTGAAGCTATAGATAAGGGCCTGTGATGTATAGGAATTGGTAGGACTGGAGATAAACATTCAGGAGTCCACAGCACAGAGATAGTATTCAAGGACAAAAATTGGATGAACCTATCATGGCAGGCAGTATTGTCAGCAAAGAGGTGAGTACCAAGAAATGAGCCTTGAGAAAAAGAACACATAGAGGTCAGGAAAAAGAAAAAAAACAGAAAAACATAATGAAGGAGAAAACAGCCAGCTAAACAGCAGGAAAATGAGATGAAGGTATGTCCTGGAAAGCCAGGTGAGAGCAGGGTTTGCATAAGCAAATGTCAAACTCTACTGAAAGGTCATATGGGATAAGGCCAGAGATTGACCACTGAGTTTTGTAATATCACCAAGATCTTTCACAAGAATAATTTTTAAAAAGGTAAAAAAAAAAGTTTTGAATTGTTTTCTAGAGAGAATGAGCAGAGAGAAATTAGAGGCAATTAGAGACAAACATTGAGGGGGAGGGAGGTATGAAGAAGGGGAAATAAAAAAGATAAAGATGCATATAAGCAAGCCAGGCAGAAGTTAGAGCACAGACAACAGGCTTAGCAAGTGGGCATGGCCTGCCAATCCAAAGTCCTCCACCTGTGACCAATCAAAGACTGCTATCTTCAATTCTTCACCTGAGAATTCAAGTAGGTTTCTAATAGGGTGACCTAGACCTGACCTCAGCCTGTGGAGTGGAAGATACAAAAGACAGCCCCCACTGAACTCTTGGTTACGGGTCCTCTCTTTCACAGGGCTCCACTGTCACCCTGTAGAGTCTACTTTTTAACCCCTGCATTTCATTGGCCCCCACTCGTTTTGCAGAGCCTACTTCTTTTCCTACTTTTAATAAATGTAAAACCTTGCTGCCTTTTGCACTTGTCTTGACCAATTCTTTACTCAGGGCAGAAAGAAGCTAGAAAATACCTCTAGGACTCCCCAGCACCCTGGGACCCAATAAACCATGTACCAACACCCCAAGATGAGTGTATCCATTATGTATCACAAGCATGTATCAATAAATAAACACTCCCACTTACACACACACAAGAAAGAATTTTGCTACCAAGAGGAAGGAGTAAAGGAGTGAAGCCACTGTAGCTCAATCAGATCAGGTGAAATATTTTTTAAGATGGGAAAAATAATGGCATAGCTATATGTTAATGGAGAAGACCCATATGAGAGGAAATAACCAACTTTTGCAGACAAGAAAGGAAAGACTTGACAGAAAGAAGGTAAAATATGTGGGCACATCCCTCTTCCCCTAGCAGAGGATTTGTTGGAGGTACCAGATATCTCATGTTGCAGAATTGTCCATTTAGTATCCATGGTACAGTTTAGAAATTTTAGAATAACCTCAGTGATTGCTAAACATGAATTTTAACAGTAAATATTAATGCTACTGTGCTGAAGAAATAGTGCTCAAGAAAATATTATGTAAAAGCACAACAGCGAAAGCCCAAGAAGATGCTGGAATGGGGCCAACGGAGAGAGCCTGAGCAAGAACCAGAAACTATTGCACAGCTGTGGGCCCCTGGGCCTGAACGGCTCCAGTGGGGAATCAGTAGAGAAGTGTGGGTTTCTGTTAGAAGTGAGCTTTTGAACACCTGCACTCATTTATCGCACTGAGTTGGAATGAGACCAAAATATCATTTCTTGAAATAAATAGAATACAAAGTTTCATTTAATGCTATTACCATGACCAGAGATTATTTCCACAGAGAGGAATCAGGGGTAACCATGCTGTTTTGGGTTTCTGCAGCAATTGGCATTTCAAGAGTTTTCAAACAAGGTATCATAAATCCTAACTGCTGACCCCCTGATAACAAAGCTAAGGCTCAGAAGGTCAAGGTCTAAAGGTCAATTGTCACCCAGACAGTGAGTGGGATACTGTCTGGGTAATGTTCTCTTCTGGGCTACCAAGAAAATGGTACTGACGGCTGGGCAGACATCAGCAGGGCTGCTATGTTAAGCCCTATGGCCAGAAGTGGCGATGCGCCTGCACTCACGCGTTCTGTTTCCTTAATGA
>RJWT010011366.1:0-23368 GCA_004365215.1 Cuniculus paca
GCAGAACCAAACCCTAGCACTGTGGCTGTACTGGCTGTCCTAATGATGCGTCCGTGTCCACCCTCATTGCAGGAAGCCAGGGTGACAGAGGAGACAAGGGCGCCCTGGGCACAGGGCTGGACGGTCCCGCTGGAGACCAGGGACTCCAAGGTAGGAGCACTGTCATCCGGGGTCCCTGGGGGAGTGTTCGGCTCACAAACACATCTCAATTTCTTAGGAGAAACACTTTTCTCTTGACAAAGCATTCTTAGACGAGATTACACACTGCCCTAAGTAAAAGTGTAATCAATAAACAGATCTCCCTGTGTCTATTAGCTAAGTAGATTTAGGTTAAGTACCACTTAACTGGAGCTACTCTGCATCTATTTCAGTTAAATTCCAACACAATTTCTTCATGTTTCACTCCTTTAATGTTACAAATGAAAGCTGGGCAGTGGCACAGCCTGTAATCCTGGTTACTTGGGAGGCTGAGATAGGAGGACTGCAAGCTTGAAAGTCAGCCTGGGAAACTTAGCAAAATCCTGTTTTAAACTTAAAAATATTTTTTAAAAGGCTAAGGATATAGTTCTGTGGTACAGCACTTGCCTGTGAAGTGCAGGGTTCAATCCCAGCACTGTTTAAAAAAAAAAAAGACATTCCGTGGAGCAGGGAGTCAGCTTGTCCCTGGCAAACGCCACCCCACCACGTTCTGCCCTCTGCCGTGTCTCAGGACTCGTTCGGTATCGTCCTCATCTGCACACTGGTTCCTCACAGCCTCCCCTCCCGGTGTGCACACGCACATGCGCACATACGCCGCTCACTTCCTGGCTGCTCCACTCCCCCCTCCCCTTGGTCCCCGAGAGGTACACGCGTGCTCAGTCTGTCACCTGCACCTCTGCAGCATTAAGCATCACCTCCAAGTGGCCACAGTTGGCAGACGGCGACCTCCCGGCTGTCAGGCCACCACTGGGACTTGGTCTCTGCTTCACTCGGGCAACTGCCTCTGCCCTTGGTCACCCTCAGGACTCCCCAGAGCTGCTCACAGCCCCCTCCTGCGCCTGTGCTCCCTTGCCCACCCGAACCCCACTCCACGTGCACCCCAGCCCCTCCCGTGACTGGCCCACCTTAGGCCCTGGGCCTTCTGGCTCCGGCCTCATCCAGAGTGCAGAGAAGCTGCTGCGGAGTCAGGCTGGTGAGTTCTCATGGCTCTGTCCTCATCTGGTCTCCAGGGCCACAAGGCGTGCCTGGCATCGGCAAAGACGGCCGCGATGGCGCCCACGGTGAGCCTGGGCTTCCTGGCGATGCTGGCCTTCCTGGTGCCGTCGGGGCTCAGGGGACTCCGGGGATCTGCGACACTTCTGCCTGCCAAGGAGCCGTGTTAGGAGGGACCGGGGAGAAGTCCGGCCCTCGCAGCTCATAGAAAGAACTGAAGGAAGTGAGTGAGAAGCAACGACACCAGCAGCCCAGGCCAACGGCGAGGTCACCAGGAGCAGCTGGCATGGCTGGCTACTCAGTCCCAGGTCTCCTGGGGCCGCTGCTGGCCACTGGAGCCTTGAGGGCACGATGGCGCCGCTGTCCCGGGTCCTGTCCACAGTATTTCCGGCGGCCCACTCATCTGCGACAATACCTCAGCCACCGGCCCTATGGAGTCCAAGTGCACGCGGCCTCACGGGATGCAGGGTGCGCGTACAGAGTTCCACGCCGTCCCCGTCCCTCGAGATGAGACTCGGACTTGTTTACACAGATCAGTGTAAAGATGATGATACAATCCCAATAAAATGATACCCTAACTCTTCAGAGCAGTGACTTGCTGCTAACGTGTAGCGTCCCTTCCGCAGAAAGGCCCGGCCCGCTCCACCGTGCACTGTGCACAGGCCGCTCTCCGGTTGACAGCACTCAAGGGGACGCTGCACTGCGCCATGTCTGCTCCCTCGTCGGTGTAAAAATAAAGCCACTCACGGGACATTCCATTCCAAACATACGGTTTATTACAGGCAATGGCTCGCAATAGCAAAATTTGGGCACTTAGGCAGCCTACTGAAAAAATATTTTACATATGGACAAAAGTAGCTTCAAAGGAAGTCTTTGGAAAATTTTTACTGAAAAGTTTTAAAATAGTACTGTATTTTGCAACACAAAGTACCATGAGACTGGAAATATTACAGAGGGGTGTGACACAACAAGTGGAATAAATTTTCAAACTACTTCTAGTTAAGAACAATTTACCTTCTTCCAATTGCTAAAGGGGCATATTTAAAACGCAAATAAAATAAGTGAAAAGTAATGTACTTTCTAAGAATAAAGAAATTACAAAGGATGTTCATATTTTCAGTTATCATGTTAAGAAAACATGATGGAATCAGACAGATAATTGAAAATTACTTACTAATATCAAGATGTCTTCATCCCCAAATGATCTAAGAGGACATTACTGAATAAGTATTTTGTTCTAGGTAAACACTTTTGCGAAATGTGCTCTCAAAGTCCCTCCTGGAGTCCCGTCCACGCGAGCCGCGGCTCTTGGGAGTCACACTGCCGGAGCAGAGCTCCCGGGTCGCGGAGCACTGCTGTCCGCGGGGCGTGCGCACAGCCCTTCGCTCCCCAGCACTCCTGCTTGCCCAGTCACTTGGTCTCCAGTGCGGGGCTGCTCTGCAGACTCCCCTGTGCGGGGCGGGTCACCAAGGAGTCTGGTCTGCTCAGCTTTAGCCTTCTGCCCGTTTTACCGCAAAACACACTCTCGAATTCCTAGAGCCAAGAAGGGGTCATTAATGTACTGAACTCACAGATGTGAACACTGCTGTCTTCACAAGCAAAAAGACTGAAATGGAAAACTACGTAAGTTACTTCAAAATACTGTTTTAGGGTGTCTCAGAAGTCATACCATGTAGAGGCACATGTGTGATAAACACAGGGGTTCAAACTTTTTCCCTAGTACAGTTACACTATATATATCTTTTCCAACAAGTTCTTGAGATGTCTGACCACATTTTAAAAGTGGTCATACTTGTTACTGTAAAAATTATGAACATAAAAATGCAGCATTTTAACCATCTGTATGTATGCAGGTTGGTGGTGTCTATACAGTACCCATCCTTCAGCATCTGCCCCTCCCCTCCGTGCCACTAAGTGTCCTGTGGCCAGCTGGGGGTCAGGTGCTGACAGCAAGGCAGCTTTGTACATGTAAAGTAAGAGCCAGTCCTGCAGTGCCCTGCCAGCTCTGGATCCCTGATCAAATGACCTTGCCTCTCTTCCACTTAAAAAACCTCAATTCTGGGCTGGGGATCTAGTTCAGCGGTGTAAGCGCCTGCCCGGCAAGCGCAAGGTCATGAGTTCAATCCCCGGTGCCGCAAAAAAAAAAACAAAACAAAACCTCAATTCTAAACTAGGGGTGGTAGCACATTTCTGTAGTCCCAGCACTCTCAAAGCTGAGGCAGGAGAGTTTCAAGTCCAAGCCCAGCCTGGGCAACTTAGTGACTTAGGAAGATCCTGTCTCAAAATAAAATCTAAAAAAAGGCACTGGGTTCAACTCCCAGTACCAAAAAAAGGCCCAATCCTACTGCCTCGAAGGGTCAGACCCAGCCTCAGGAAACAGAGCCTCAGAGGCAGAGGCCACGCACCTCCTCCCCAAACCTCACCAAGTCTACCTAGGGTGCCAGTTCACAGGAAAGGCAGGAGACAAAAGGTGGTAAACACCACGACTATGTGGAGCGCGGAAAATTCCACAGGACAAATGACTCCGCTTCTTCAGTAAATCAACGGTAAGGAAAAAAGAAGTGGGGAACAATGCTAGAGTGAAAGATGCCTGGGTGCGACCACCAAATGCGGCATTTGGACCCCAATCCCAACAAGCCTCTGTGAAGACATTCGTGAGCTACAGGGAGCAAGCTGAGCAGAGAGGGGCGTCAGGGAACGAGTGCCTTCCACAGGGCTGCCGCCGCCAGCCCCTTTCACACGGCCCTTTGCTTCCTGGGAACGTATCTGTGCCTGAGATGGGATGGCCGCTGCTGCTTTCAAATAACTCATGGAGGGAGGCGTATGGGGTGGTTGGGTGAAACAAAGTATGCCAGAAAATGAGTTTTAGGGCCATGAAAATTCATCATTATAGCCTCTGCATTTTTGTACATTTGGAAAAAAAATATTAAGCATAGCACTCTAGGCATGTAACCCTGTTTCTGCTTTACTATGGTGAAATACCTGTAACAAAACTTGCCACTTTAACCGTGTGTGACATGCCTGTGGTATTCGGTGCAGTCGCAGTTCATATGCCCAGCAGCACTAGCTTTTTCTGAAATTTTCCCATCACTCAAACGGAAGCTGTTCCCATTACACACTGAGCCCCTGGCCTGCCCATGCGGCTTTTCCTGAGTCTGACTCCTTCAGGGACCACACGGAGCAGCAGCTTGTAGTACAGTGCTTGTCTTTTAGTCCCTGGCCCCACTGAGTATGTCCTCAAGGGTCACCCATGTCGTGGGCAATGTCATGCTTTTGTTCCCATAGCGACTCAGTGGATATACACCGAGTACACAAGGACATTCCGTTTACCCAAACATTATCTGTTGGACACCTGGCTGTCCTCGTTTTGACCACGGTGCCAGTGCAGCTGAGTACTCTGACACGTCTGGATTTGTTTTCAACTCTTTAGGGTTTATACTCACAAGTGGAATAGCTGGATCATATGGTAATTGCTTTAACTTTTTGAGAAACTGTCATACTGTTTTCCACAGCAGCCATCACCTTTTCCATCCCCACCAATAATGTACGAGGATTCCAATTTCTCCACTTCTTTGTCAAAACTCCTTTTCAGTTTGGCAACAGCCACTCTAAGGGATACATGGTAGCATCTCACCGTGGTTCTATGTGCCTTTGCCTAGTGACCAGTAACGGAGAGATTCTTTTCACGTACTCATTGGTATTCATATACACCTTTGAGGACATTTTTTTTTCTTTTTTTGGTACCAGGAATCGAGCTCTCAACCTTGCTCATATACATCTTTGAAGAAATGTCTATTTAAGCCTTTTGTCCAACTTTTACTTGTGTGGCTTCTGTTACTGTTGTAGTAAGTTTCTATTTAATTCAAGGCCAGGAGGAGTGTGGGTGCTCTGCTGCTGTTGTGGGAACTTCTGAATCATTCAGAGTGGCTCCAACACTGCTTACCCACATTTTAAGTGCTATTCAACTAAAGCAATCTGCCATTTCTAACCATGCCCACAATCAGAAATTGTATCTGTGCATACACTCTAATTACCCCCTCAAATTTAAATTATTTTGCAATGAGTTGCAGATATTAGTGCTGTTCAGGGTTTTTTGACACATGCATGCTGCATGCACTGATCAACTTGTCTACGCTTCCAATCTCTAGAAATCATTATTTTACTTTTAGAACTTGGTTTAGCTGCCATGTAGTATCAGAGAACATGCAAAACTTGTCTTGATTCTAGCTTATATCCTCTAGTTTCCTCCCTTTTCCTACAAATGAGGTGAATTCAATCTTCTTTATAGCAGAATAAAATTTCACTGTGTATACACTTTTTTTTTACCTATTCATCTGTTGATGGGCACCCAGGCCAATTCTGTATCTTAGCTGCTGTGCCACAAAAACATGGGCATGTGAGTCTCTGACAAGCCAGTTTCATTTTCTTTGGGTGATACCTAGAAGTGGTATTAACTGGACCACATGATAGATGCTTTTAGTTTTGAGGAATCTCCATACTGTTTTCCAGTTACTCTATGTAATTTACATTCCCACCAACAGTGTGTTGTTTTTTCCCCCTAGCAAGGTGTAGGGGCCACACCTGTAATCCCAGCTACTTAGGAGAATTGCCAAGTTTAAGGCCGGCCTGGGCATCCCAGTGAGATGTCTGAAAAAAATAAAAGGCTTGGGACATAGCTTAGTGGTAGAGCACCTGGGTTCGATCCCCAGGATGGAAAAAAAAAAAAAAGCTTCTTTTCTCTGTATCTTTACCAGCATTTGTTATGTTTGGATATTCTAGGGGATGGTATCTTATTTGTATTTCCTTTTCAGGTAAGGATATTGCACATTTTTCTTTGTATTTATTGGCCATTTTGAATCATTTTGTACAGCATAAGCAATAGGAGTCAACTTGCAATCTTCTACATATGGACATCCACTTTTGAAGCACCACTTGTCGAAAAGGCTGTCTCTTCACCAATGCATGCTTTGGTGCCTCTGTCAAGATCCTGCTGGGTTGTAGATGTGTAGGTTTATTCCTGGGACCTCTAATTCTGTTCCACTTTACACGTCTGCTTTTAAGCCAGTGCCATGCTGTCCTGGCTAACAGGGCTCTGCAGTGAGTCTTGAAATCAAATCAGGCTGTGGTGCCACCGAGGAGCCATACATCTTGACATACAAAGCATTAAGTGTTTGCCTATATTTGGCAAGATATAATTTACCCTTCAGAAGTTACATGACAGTCAGAAGAAAATAAATCATTTTTCAGATGTAAGAAAACATTTTTTCTTAACTATTTTCACACAGTAATGCAGCTAGTCTGGGTCAGTCTCCATTGTGAAGTGGGAAAGAAGCATGGTTACACTGTAGTTCTGGATTTGTCTAGGGAGCACCTCCACCCTAAATTTGCAGGTAACTGCCGCTGAGTACAAGAGTGAAACACACAGATCTCTCTAGCCTCCATACTGTTGTCATTATACTAGCTCAATTAGTATCTATTCTCTACAAAAATGTAAAATTGCTGAACTTTAAAGAATTTTTACAAAAAACAGAAACAAACAAAGGCCGGGCATGGTAGCACATGCCTGTAATCCCTGCAACTGGAAGGCTGAGGCAGGAGGATCATCAGGAGTTCAAGCAAGCACGGGTTATGTAATGCATTCAGGACCAGCCTGAACCACATAGCAAGATCCTGTCCAAAAAAACAAAAACAAAGACAAATTTTTTTACAACTTACCAAAACATCTCGAAATGACCAAAGTAAATACTCACATTAGATCTATAACTGATAACTTTCAGATGCTCTAATTATAGGTAAGAAAATATACTAGGAACTTATTAAAAGGAAGAAAGCTGCGTGGTCTGTGCATCAGGAGTCCAAGTGAAGGGTTAAAAGAAAAAGGACACTTTGAATTGATAAAAAGAACATTTGGAGGGAGTCAGAATAGGAGGGGACTTCTGTATATTTCTATCTGAAATACATAAAGCAAACACTGATAGGATTCTAAGATTTGACAGATCCGGTTTGACAGAAAAAAAGAAAAGGATAAGAGACATTTTAATCTCAATAATGTCACCCTACAAGCCAAGGGCAGAGGTACACTCCTGTACTCCCAGCCTTTCAAGAAGCTGAGTCAGGATGGTTTGAGCACAGGACCTGGAGACCAGCCTGGTTAATTCAGCTATATCCTGACTCAAACAATCTCTGCAAAACAAACCCACAGAATTTCCAGAAAATACACATTATTGCCAAGTATTCTCAGAATAACTGACAACGTAAGAGGTCATAATATAAGCCTCGACAAACTTAAAAATTTTTTGGCCAGGTATGGTGGTATATGCCTATAAACCCAGGTGCTCAGCATGAGGAATACAGACAGAACCTGTCTGAAACAAGACTTAAAACTGCTTTAAAAAAAAAAAATACAGAGCATTTTGACTAACCACAATAATAAATAAATGTGAGGAATAAGCTGTTTTTCTTAAAAACTTCTACATACATGAGAAATTAAGACTTTCAGAGAATGAAATGAAAATAAATGAAGTAAACTTTTAACTCGAGACACCACCAATGAAACACTGAAGAAGGAAATAATAGGGATAGGTTTTTAAATGATAAAAAGCAACCTATGACAGTACAAGCATTACTGACGACTTGCACACAAAAAACCAGCAGTGAATCTATGAGAACTGGGCTAGCTCCACAAGCCCAGAGCCCAGACCACAGCAAGTGTGCAGAACACGGTGCAGACAGAGCGAGCGGCTCAGGATGGGCAAAGGGCAGGGCGGGCAGAGCCGGAAGGGCAAAGAGAACACAGGGACACTTTTCCCAAGATACTTTATTCACAGAACAAGTCGCAAACACAGCTGCTAGCCGGTTTTGCCATGTACAAGCTGCGGATGTTGCTCAGCAGCTGAGGGCAGCAAATTCCTGCGTAATACGTTCCACAAGTGAACAGAAAGACGCAGCAAGCACTTGAGTAGTTTCCGCAGAGGCCCAGGGAAGCGTGAGGCTGAAGCACAGCTGCTGGCCACTCCGCCCCCAGCCCTGGGTACGGCTGCAGTGCTGTCCAGCCTGCTCCTCCACCAGGATGCACTGTGCCGCTGCCTCTCGGCCTCTCGGCAGCAGCAGACACACTTCCGGGGGGGCACGGGGCTGGTTCCAGCGCTCAGCAATCCCAAGCCCATGTGCTGGATGGCACGACCTACCTGGTTTGGGTCCCTCACAGGAGGGGTTTACCTGTACCAGATTATAAAGGACACGATCACGGGATCCACACGTGCTGCCGTTCATGTAACAGACCATACCCTAGAAGATGCCAAGGGCTGGTGGGCTCAGCTGACCAGAGGGCTCCACAGCAGCACCAGCAGCAGTACACACAGACACACGGGAGGCTCGGGATGAGGCCCCAAAGCCACTGCAGAGCAGACGGTTCAGCAGGAGGGGTCCAAGTCTCTGCAAGGCGGGCCTCCACTCCACACCTCCCAACCAAGCCCGCAACGCGTCAGTCCTCCAGGAGCAGAAGGCTGGGCTCCTAATAGAAGGGAGAGGGGAGCTCTGGTCTTCAGAAGGTTGGTGCTGTACAGGAGGAGACCGTCCACTAATCTTAGGGACCAATAAGCATTGCGCATTGATGGGACTCGCCAGCTTCCTCAGTACTCAGCTCTAGGACCATGGACCACACTGGGAGCACCCCAGCATTGAGAAGCCGGGGAGACAGGCAGGCCAAGGGTGGGGGAAGAAATCAGGGAGGGCAGGGTCCTGAAAGCACATACAGGAGCAAAAGGGTGTGTGTCCCTGGGGCCAGCACAGGACCCATCTCCAAAGGTTGCTGGGAGGAGAGGATGGAGAAATGTGCAGATGGCACTGAGCTGGCAGCTAAGGAAGGCAAAGAATGGACGGGTGCTGGCAGGAGACATGGGAACCACAGTGCCCACAAGAGAATGGGAGAAATAGCAGCCACTTAGGAAAAATGAGAAGGCGAGGTGTACTCGCTGATAGTGAAAGGGAGAAACCAGGCGAGGCTCTGACCTCAGACAAGAGCAGAAGGTCACAGGATGAGGCAAAGCAGGTGGCCGCCATGGGGATATGGGAGAAGGGAAACAGCTGCACAGCTCCTACTGCTCACTGTGATGGGACCATGAAGGAGGAGAGGGAGGCAGATGGTGGCAAAGCAGCTTCTGACACCGCGCTGAGGTTCACAGCTGCAAATCTAGAATGGCACAACAGAGCTAAATGTCACCTACGGTTCTGGACTGGACCCCAACTGTGGAACTATGGAGGAGAGCACTGGGGCAACCAGTAGAATCCAAGTGCTAACCACGATGAGCTAAGTATCACAACAATATTCATGTCCTGTGACCACTGCTCCAGCCATGTAAAATACTGCACCTACAAAGTAACCACTGAGGTAGCTAGCAAGTATCAATGACTCCCTAGCCAATCACTCAGGAGACTTACATGAAGGCTGGGAAAGACAAATGGGACACAGGGCAACTCTGGGTGGCTACACAAGAGGCTTTTTGTGCAGTGTCTGCGATTTTTCTCTAAATCTGAAGTGACGCCATAATTAAAAATTACCATCAAATACTGAGCCAATGCTATGTAGCTTAGAGACTGAAAACCAGAATCAAATGCAATGGATAATCCCTGGCTAGATGCTGAACTGCGAAAAATACTGCTGAAAGATAGATCATTTTTAGAACAATTTTGGAAAATGTGAATAGTGACTGAGATGACAGAAACCGAGACAGCTGCCACCAGCCTTTTGGGGCTGACCATGGCACTGGGGTCATGCAGAGATGTAGTCATATCCCAACATGAAGACTCAAGTCAGTGGCTGTCTCAGGAACGTGTGAGGCCAACAGGTAGCTGTCCATGGCTGATATCGGGGAGGGCACGCGGGTGTCCCATACCACCTGTGCTCACTTGAACATGAACACAAAGTCAGTCATCTACTAGAGCTGCACGCTAACACTTCTCAGCCACTTTTCAGCCCTGAAAGCTCAGTCCCTTCAGCCCAGAACAGAGCTCACCGCAATCCCGTCCCGTCGCGCCCCTGTCCACCAAGCCATCCATGGCTGGGACCACAAATACCATGCGAGCCATTCCTCTGCCATCCCCAGCCAAGGTCTCTCTCTCCAGAGCACCTGCTACAGGCCACTACCAGTATCCAGCCCCCTACCCCTGCTGCCACAGTGGTGAGTCCCGTCATGTCCCATCCTGCCCTAAAACCTTGCAGGAGCTCTCGGGAGGACACCCAGGTCCACCACACCTTGGCCTGCCTACCTTGGGCTCTAACCCAAGACACCACTGCTGGCAGAACCCTCTTCTAATCACACTGTGAGGTGCACCCACCTAAAGACCCATGAACTGCAGCTCTCCACGTTCTGCAATGCAGGCTTCTCCTCAGCATAAGGCTTCAGTGACCACCCATGGTAAAGAAGCCTGCTGTTGCCCACTGCCCCACAGCAGCGTTTCTACCCTGCGGCAGGATCCCACACCCCCTTGTTCACTGTTCACGGCCAGCTGTCTCCTCCCATGCTGGCAGGGGCTCTGCCTCATCCAAGGGAACCCAGGTCTGGAGCGGATGCCTTGTTACACTAAGAAACGTTTACTGAGTGAAATATATACTAAGATAAATGAGAAAAACCACCGAAAACTTTCATTATTGCATCTTTAAGAACAAAAATACACGTGAGTAGGGGAAAACTACTATAGAAATAATCAAGCCTGTATGCTCAGGTTAGTGATGTTCTGGTTCCCCACAGCTCAGTTTACTCTACTTGTCCTGATGGGTCTGATAAGCTGACCCAGAAATAGTCTACAAGTTCAATGCAACTACACTTCAGAAATACCCAGAAAGCATAACAGGCAAAACGTAATATTAAAAAAAAAACAAAAAACACAAAAAACAAAAAAAGCGTAATATCCATGAGTTTTTAATCTAGTTAACAGTTTATTTAAAAGGTTTTTAGTACCTTTACTGTATGTAATGAAATTTCATCAGCAATAATTACTATGAATAGGTACACAGAGCCGAACATTAAGTCATTTAAAAATATTAAAGCTTTATTTTATTGAAACAAACCAGCAGTCTACTACTAACAAACATTAAAGAGCTACATATAAATAACTGTAAATAACTCAGAATAAGGCCAACATAGCATTGCTTTAAAATGCAATGAACTGTATAATGAAATAAAGAATTTACGTAATCACGCAGTTCACAAGATGCGTATGTCACACAGACACCGAGGAGGGAAAAGGACAGGAGACTCCTACTGCAAGGCGCCTGGGGAGGGGACCTGGTGCAGCCTGGCTGTGGAAGGGCTTCTCACAGGCGTCCTTTCTAACAAGGCTCAGACTGCTGCATCTGGCTTAGCCCATTATCTAGGGAGACTACTGCTGGGGTCAACAGCAGCAATCGCCCAATAGCTTGGGCAAGACACAAAATCAGGACACTGGGTTTATTTATTTTACTAAGGCTTAATCACACCTGGCAGGACAAAGAGCCACTGGCACTGACCACCAGAATTCTGAGGCCAATATCCAGCACTGTTGCTCCCAAGGCATAGCACATCACCGACGACTCATGATAGCTACCCTTCTTCCTCTGTGCCCCCTGGGGCCGAATGAACTCCTCCTCAAACCAGGCATCCAGTGCCAGCAGAACCAAAGTAGGCTTGCTGGTTATCACTGCCTGTCAGACAAACAAAGTGGCCCTCAGGCTGCTGGGAGCCAGAAGTGCACAGGGACTGAAGACCCAGTTCATCCCTAGAGTTCCTCAGCCCACAGAAATGTAACCTGTTTGCCTTCTGAGGGCAAAAAATCACGTCCTACATGCTCTTTGGACTCCAGCACAATACACTGTACATAGTAGGTTGGCAGTATGTTACCCAACAAGTGACCCTTCACGTCACTTATCTATTGTACCTTCATGAGGAAGTCTAGATTGCAGCTCCCACTTTAACAAGGGACAAGTTACATTATTAACGAGTGGCGCGTGGCTCACACTGTGCTTATTACTGAACAACTTCAGGAAGCAGGGCAACCTGAGTTATCCTGGGGAAGAATGGATAAAATGGAACAATGGTAAGTAAAACCTGTGAGATTCTGAACAGCTACATGGCCTGCTGAAATACTAACCTTTTTAAGAGAATCCCCGTGTCTTTCCTGAATGTACTTCAGGAACGCTGTGGTCCACTGAAGCGTTGTTGCCTTATCCGTCTCCGCGTTGCAGAAGGGAACTAAAAGATTCAGCTCATCACAGCAAATGCGGATTCTGCGCCTGCAGTCAAAACCCATGTTAATCACACAGAGCAGCTAGCGGGTAAGCGAGCAGCAGCAGTTCACTGTCTCACTCAAAGGAAGCTGAGCGCAGGCTGCTAGTCTGAGTACTGGGACTAGGCCAGGCCTGGGAACCCCTAGGTGAGCCAGTCAGGGGCCTGTGACTGTGCTCCTGTCCAGAGGCCTCTCCTGGGGCTCCAGGTCACCATAACACCTGGGGGGCACCCATGGGCCACGGTGCAGCGAAGTTTTCTCTGTTTATTTCTCGGGGCTCAGGTTCACATCTGTATGTCTGGGCTGGTTCTACCCCGAGACTAGAGCTCCAACTCCACGTGCGCCTCTCCTGGGTAGACCTTGCTTTCTGCCAAGAATGTTGAACTTGTTCTCCATGTGCCAGCTGCTATAGTAGGGACTCAGATGCAGCTTTCAGATTCTTCAAGAGGCCCAGATTCAAAACCCCTTAGACTACCACTCTGCTAGTATCCAGAAACCTCACCTTTTTAGAGAATTTAAAGCACAACTTGGATCTTATTAAACTTTTTATCCTTCATATCTTGCATCCACTTATATGCAATGTCTAACTTAAATTTACACTCAGCACCTATACGCTCTAGCCTCCTTATACATCTTTGCACCTGTATTCCCAGTACTTGGAAGAATGAGGCAGGAGGATTGCTGTGAGTTTGAGGCCACTTTGGACTACACTGTGACTCTAAGTCAGCCTCAACTATAAAGCGAGACCCTGTCAGAAAAAACTAAACCAAACCGAACCAAAGCAAAACAGAAGCAGTAAACTGCCTTGGTTCAACATTCAATTCTGGAGTTTCAAAGCTGAATGTGTCTCAGCTCAGTGCTATTTATTTCCTAAGCCTGAAACACAACTGGTGCACAGTATTCATAATAAATGATTAAGTTAATCAAGTATTACTACTAGGGAAACATTACGAAGAAACTCAACTGTAACGGACAAAAATTAACCACCTTTGAGTTTACATAGATAAGCAAGGATAAAATTCATAGAAGAGACCATTTCAGATTTTTTTTTTTTTTTTTTGCGGCACTGGGGATTGAACTCACGACCTTGCACTTGCCAGGCAGGCGCTTAGGCCATTGAGCTAGATCCCTGGCCCTTGTCTTTTTGAGACAGGGTCTTACTATGCCATTCAGGCTGGCCTTGAGCTCACTTTGTAGCCCAGGCTAGTCTCGAACTCACAGCGATCCTCCTGTCTCAGCCTCCCGAGTGCTGGGATTACAGGCGTGCACCACCAGGCCGGGCCGACCATTTCAGTTTTAACCTCCTTCTTTTCCGACATTCTTGGAAGAACCAAACAAAATGCAGAACTACGCTGTCCGTCATGCAGTTAACCCAGTGGCCTGTTGGCTTTGCTGAGAAGGCTGGCCCTCCATGGCAGCTGGGAACCTGGACTTGGAAAGATTAGAGTAGCCTGCAGGGACTGAACTCTGCCAGGGTTTCCTTCAAATACCTACTTTCCTTGGAGAGATGGAATTCAACTATGTGCAAGGCAGGAGTACTTAAGTGGCCTGTCCCAGATAAGGTCAGTTTCAGATGAGCCCACCCACTTGGCAACAGCTCACTGCACTGCCAGAACACAACAGAATTGGGGCATCGCAGACACCCTAAGGGGAAAGGATGCCTTGAATCTCCCCATGTGCCTTCACCCACTTTGCCTTGTATTCTTTGGGTAAGTCATGGACTTGAGTTCTCCAGAGAATCACTGAACTTGGGAGTCTCGGGGACCCCTGACTGATCAAGCAAACCAAAGTTAATGTTACTCTTGCCTCCTCTCCACCCTCTGGACAAAGGTGTAACTGCTGTTTATCCACAGTAAACCTGCCCATCTAGAATAACTATACAAAGTGACCTGACAATCGCACGCATTACCTTCTATCTCTTTCCATTCGGTTATGCCTCTCCCTACGCTGAGACCTTCCTCCCTGGGGCCCGCTCTGGGTCTGCTCCCCCAGGTTTGATTGTGAGGACTCCGAGGACTGCCAGGTGCCCTGTGTGGCTGTAGAGCCTTCGCCCACATTCTGAATCTCTCCAAGGGCTCTTCGTTCTATACTTGTGTCCAACTGACGTATTCTACTCCGATTCCTCTTATTTATTGCTTGCTTACATAGCGCTTCTTCTTTGCAAAAGAAGGAAAAAATGGGATTTCAATTTTTTATCCTTCTTAACATGTCCCCATTAATGCAGAATGTATTTGGGGGCTTTGAAAAGGTAGAAACATTACTGGGTATGCAGCAGAAAACTGAACCACAAGCTGTGACAGTGGGGACTCTGTGTGTAGCAGCACAGAGCATCACGCCCACTTGACACTGAAAAGCTAAGCAAGGATCTGCAACTGAACTAGAAACACTCCTTCCAAGAGTTAATCAATCCAGCTTTTCTCTAGGAGGCTGAGGCACGAGTTCACATGCTTGAGTTCAACCTGGGCAACTCAATGAAACCCTGCCTCGGAAAAAAAAAAAAAAATGCCTGGGGTGTAGCTCAGTATGAAGCCTTGGGTTTGATTCCCCAGTGTCACAAAAAAAGTGCCCCTTTTTAGTTTCCTATAAATAAAAAACAGGTGCTACCTATAGAGTCAAGAACTTGCCCCTTTTTTGTAAAATTCAGAATGGAAAAGAAATATCTTCCTCAAAAAGAGATTTTCTTCATAATACAATTATTCTAATGTGACAACTACAACTTTACTGTAGTACTCAGAAGGGAAGACAAAACTTAGTGGCTTAAGATTAAATATGTCCTCACCATGAAGTGAGTTTCCCTACAAAAGCAGTGATGAACAGCATCATGACTTTTATGCCACATGCTGGGTGCACATGCTACAGAAACATGACAAACTCCCAGCAAACATGAGCAGGCATCTAACGAGCAGGTGTATAGATATTTAATCCCACATGCCATATAAAGCCCTGGGATCATTCATACAGATTTCAGAAAAGTGAAAACATTTTAAGGGGGACAGAGAAAAGGCTTTAAAGACCTTGGTGATATTTTCTCTCTTAACCTCAGTAGTTGGCACAGGCACATTTCAGTGCTCATCTTGATTCCTCACAAATCCTTTTTTTCCTGCATAAAATGCCCAAACTAGAAAAAGAAAAGGCTGACAAGGGAGAAAGCAATGATTCATCTCCATCCTAACCCATCAACTTGTCAAAAGCTTAATGTAACAAGTGTTAGTTTACTGTGTTATTTTAAAAACATTTTTTTTCCAGGGAGGAAGGGACTGACAGTGAATTTTCAAGGCTGGCAATGTTAGCCCTTCTATTTCCCAAACTTTTTGATCACTTTATGGCTTGACTCCCAGTCTAGTTCCTGACCACCTGCAGTATCTTCCTGTTATGCCTCTCTCCTATGCCTTTCAGTAGGTTTCAAATCCTACATCACTCAGAGTATAAAACAAATATAAGCTATAATGTGCTTTCAATAATAAAGATAACTGAAATCTGAGTCTGTCATTTTACTTCTAAAAAAAGCCTTCAAAGTCATTGCTTCCATACTATGGTGAATTATGAGGTTTAAAATTCAAAAGAATGTTCAGAGTGAGATGATGGGAAGAGGGTATGAGGAGAACCCTTGAGACATACAAAACTGTCTGGTGTGTACAAACCGCCTTTCCCCTGCTCCTCATGGCTAAAAAGGCCTGCAGCCGAGGTTCAGGCAGGAAACCTGCCCACCACCCACTGCTTTATGGCTTACCTCCCACTTTAATCCAAACCTGCTCAGGCAAAGTTTTGTTTCTGCTACCTAAAGTCTGTTTAGTGGATTCAATCTCTTGCTGGTAACAGAAAGAAAAAGCTCTTGGCAGTCCAATATCCTGGTGCTTGGCAGCTTCAAGTACAGAACATGAATTACTGGAACTCTAGAAAAAAATGGAGCAACAAAACTTTTATCAATAGGTGGCTTAATCTGCTATTTCCTGCACAAATAAAACGCACTTGACAGAAGTAACCTCAAAGCTATCGACAGCGTTTCACTGAGGATTTTTAATACAGCCCCAAACCATATGTTCTTTCAATTTTAAAGGTTAAGTCCCATGAAAGTCTATGTATAACACATTAAAAAATCTAATCACTCACTACAGTAGAGCAAAAACTTCCCAAGTCAGTTTCCCACCTGTGTCTGTGAAAGGCTTGAATTTCCACCAGTAGAGCAAGCGCTTGTGAACAGTGGGTATGTGAACTGCAAAGCAGTGGCCGCAGCAGTTTTATTTTTCACTAATGTTGTACATTTGTTTTGTTGTTGATGAAGAGGAACATTCATTAATTCAGATGGATGTCGAATAAGAGTTACCAAACTGCCAAGACAAAAGAAGATCCAGAAAGCTGAAAAGAAAAGGTGGCAAAAGATTCCAGAAACAATGCTATCACTACCACCCAGACAGGTCACCTTAGACCTGAGTGGTGAATCTATGGCATGCTTGCTACAGCAGGCTGTATCCTGGAAAGCTCTAAAAGGTTCACCTTAGACTGTGGAGATTTCTGTGAACACACCCTCACCGGAAGACTGCTGTGCGACTACCAACCAGGGTTGCCAGAGAAAGATCTACTCCTTCCTCCTGGAGGAACTGAGCGTGTTTCCTCCCTACTCTCAGCACATCCTGACTCCACTTCTTTTTTTCTTTTGTCATCCTCCAAGCCCTAGTGAGGATGGGCAACAGGGCAGCCACTGCCCGTGGATGAATGGAAAACCAGGGCGTCAGCCTCCTCCACAGCCACCCCTGTAAGTCACTAAGTGGCCACAAGCTGCTGCAGGCTGTGGCTGTGTCTCACAGCTCCAAATCCCTGAACACTCCTGACATTCCCTCCCCAGGCCCGAATCATCCCTCACACTAGCCTAAGTCAGCCCCTGGGGAGGCAGAGTGGCTTTCTGTGGCACTCAGGAGGGTGACAGGAGCCAGGCATCCTCAGAGCCCTGAGTGCCCTTGTCCCAATCCTTCTCCCTTTTGAGCCAGATGGAGGGCTTACACTCCCAAAGGTGACACCTGGGGCTGGGGACGCAGCACTTGCATAGAGCACACCTTTCAGGTCACCCTGGACCCGGAAGTCTGCTGCCTGAGGAGATTCAAGTCAGAGTGCGCTGATGCCTTTTATCCTCGGACCCTGTCTACTACACCAAGACCTGTCGCGCAGCCAGCTGCCTGCCCCTTCGGCCCGCGCCGGCCAACACCACCTCCTTCCAGAAGCGTGCATGTGACCAGAGCACCCTATCTCTAGTCTTGCCCCAGGCCCGACAGGCGTTTAGACAGCTCCCCAGTCGGCACTCAGGCCCCGCAGGAGGCCAGGCTGCCCCGCGAGCCCTCTAACACCTGTAGGCGGCCCCCCGCTTCCCCGCGCACGCACTTGTTGAGCGCCACGCCGGGCTCGGGGGGCTCGGGGCCGCGCGGCGCCGCGGGCGGCTCGGCCGGGATGCTGTTGAAGCGGTCCTCCAGGCGGACGCGCACGGCGGGCTTGGCCCGGGCCTCGGGCGCGCCCTCCGGCCCCGCGGCGCCCGCGCCCTCCTTGGCCGCGCCGTCCGCCCGCGCCCGCGCCCCGTCCGCGCCGCCCGGCGTCTTCTCGGCCGCGCCCGCCTCGCCGAGCAGCATCATGCGCAGCTCCTGGAAGTCGACGTGGCCCAGGCAGGGGGCGTCGGCCGCCAGCGGCGGGCACAGCACGGGGTACACGGGCGGCGCCGAGGACAGCGCGCCCGCCGCCCCCGCGCCCGCGCCCGGGCCGCCCAGCAGCGCGGAGCCGAGGCGCGCCTCGAGCTCGCCGTCGGCCGCCTCCATGTGCGAGTAGAGGATGTGCTGCAGCTGCGTGTACTCCACCTCCGTCATCTCCACCAGGCTCAGGTCGGTGGTGGTGAAGCTCAGCCCCGGCTCGCCCAGCGCCGCGTCCCCGCCGCCCGCGCCCTCGGGGCCCGCGTCGCCGCCCGCCGCGCCCGCCTCAGGCGACGGCTCCCGCGGCCCGGGGCCCGACATGCCGGCGCGGCGCGGCCCAACGGCGGGGCGCGGGGGCGGCGACGCGGACGCGGGCTGCGAGGCCACACAGGCCCCGCTAGACTCAGGGGCGGCCGCCGCGGGCTCGTCGTTGGGGGAGGGAAACCGCTGAGGCCGCGCAGCGCGCCTGCGCCGCCCCGCCTCGCAACGGTAACCCCACCCCCTGCGTCCCCACGCCCCTGCGGCGCCCGCCGCTCGGCCCCGCCCCGCCCAACCGCCCGGCCCAGCTCCCGGCGGCCGCTGCGAGTACAGGCGCCGCAGGAGGCCGCCGCGGGCGTGCGCACGCCGTGCGTCGGCGCGGCCTTGTCCCGCGGGACCGACGCTCGATCGCGCCCTGTCCCACCTCACGGCTGCGCCCCGGCCCTCTTCTGGGCGCGCCCTCTGCCCCGCCGCACTCCTCCGCTGGCCCCTCAGTCTGTCCGCCTCCTGGTCTACCTGCGTGCCGCCGACTGCCCGCCTTGCCCGAGGCTCAGTCACGCCTGGGCCGGGCCACGCCCCTTCCGGCCATACCCTCTCCCGCGCGCTCCCCGGGACGCTCGGCCCCGCCTCCCACGGCTTCCGGGCCGCGCGCCTGCCTGGCGCCCGGCCCCGCCCACGGCTCCGCCTGCTCTGCGAGCTCGCTTTTTTTTTTTGCTTTTTTTACCTTATGAAAAAATTAATTTTCATAACCAAATAATAAGAGAATGAATAGTTATTACACTGTATATCGTTATCTTCAAATTAGTTGCTGAAGACAAGACTGAAGGGGATTTTTACAAAAAAGAGGTAAGAACATAAACTAAGATAAACTATTAGCATCAATGACGTGAGCGTTTACAGTATACTGAAATATTTTTAAAACAGAGAATAGTAATTTTGGGAAGTATCTGAACTTCTCCTTCCTATTTGTTTTCTCTCTATATACATATCCATGTGAGTTTTTATACAGTACAGAGAAACCATGCAATAGGTGAGCTTCTGTGATTTATTTCACTTAACATTATGTTCTTAAGTCGCATCGAATCAGCTGTGAATGCTTGGGTTTTTTTCCGTACGGCAATGTAATACTCCGCTGTGTTTAAATACCCTGTTTTCAGTATTCATTTGTCTGTCCATAGATACATACACTGTTTCCAAGATGTGGCTATTATAAATTGTGCTGCTATAAATTTGGGTATGCATGTATCACTATAATATGATGATTTAACACTTTTGAGAAGATTCCTAGGAGGGGACCAACTTGGTCAAATGGAATTTCCTTTAGTTTTTTGAGGACTCTCCATACTGATTTCCATAGTGGTCGTACTAGTTTAAATTCCCACCAACAGTATAGTGGAGTTCTTTTTTCCCCACATCCTTGTCAGCATGTGCTATTATTACATTTTTTGATGACGGCCATTCTTTTTGAGGCGAGATGGTGTCTCAGTGTAGTTCTAATTTGCATTTTTCTGATGGCCAGTGATGGTGAGCATTTTTTCATGAATTTACTAGCCATTTGTGTTTCTTCTGAGAGGTGTCTGTTTATTTTGGCTGCCCATTTTTTGATTAGGTCTTTTATTTGGGGAGACTAATTTTTGTGAGTTCTTTATATGTTCTTGGTGTTAGTCCTCTGTCTGAGGAACAGCTTGCAAAATGTTTTCCCATTTTGTAGATTGTCTCTTCACTCTGTTGGTTGTTTCTTTTGCTATGTGGAACCTTGTTAATTTGATATGATCCCATTTGTTGATTCTTGGGTTTCTTTCTTTTCCCGTTGGGGCTCTTTTTAGAAAGTTCTTGCCTACACCCATGACTTCAAGAGTTGCACCTATTTTATCTTCCAGAAGGTTATTTCTGTTTTAATATTTATATCTGTGATCCATTTTGATTTTAGTTTAGTATATGGTGATATATATGGGTCTAGACTAAATCTTCTGCATCTAGATATCCAATGTTCCCAGCACTGCTTATTAAAGAAGCTTTCTTCCGGTGTATGTTTTTGGCTCCTTCACCTAAGATAAAATAGCTGTATGTGCCTGGGGTTGTTTCTGCATCTTCTATTCTGTGCCACGGATCCACATGCTTGTTTTTGTGCCACTACCATGCTGTTTTAATCACTAGAGCTTTATAGTATAACTTCAGGTCTGGAATTGTGATGCCACTTGCTTAGCTTTTTGTTACCCATGATTGCTTTTGCTATTCTGGGTCTCTTCTGATTCCATATAAATTTTAGGATTGTAAGAAATGATTTTGGTATTTTGACTGGGGTTGCGTTAAATCTGAATCACTCTAGGCACTTTAGACAGCATCATATAATATGTACTCTTTAAAAGACTCATATTTGCTGTTTGAAAATAATTACCATGTCTTCTTTTCCTGTATCCTTGTCTTATTGCCGTCAGTTTTTGTATAGAAATTGAGATAAAGTCCTCAGAGCTCAGGCATGGCTTTCTTTAAAAGAAACCACGGGTCTTTCCTTCATTCTACTATGGTTCAGACAGCTTATCGTCAAAGTGTTTACTGATTGGTTTTGTAGTATCTTTTCTTTAAATAAATATATTATACTATGTATACAGTGTTATAATTTGCTTTTCTAATCCTCAGTGGGGAAATAATGGGCTCTAAATGAGGGACATCAGGACAGCTGGCTACTCATTTTGGAAAAAAACAAAACAAAAACCTTAGCCAAGAGCCCTTATCTATGACCAACATAAAAAGCTAGCTCCAGATGATTGCAATATCAGTATGTGAAAATTATAGTGAGTGTGATGGTACACAGCTATAATTCCAGTATTTTGAGAGGTTGAGTTAGGAGCATTGGAAGTTCAAGTCCAGTATGGGCAATTTAGCAAGAACTTGTATCAAAATTGTATTTATTTGTTTTATTATTTATTTATTTTGGTATCAAAACTTTAAAAGACAAAGGGATGGAGCTCAGTGTGAGGGCTCTGTATTCAATTCCTGGTATCATAGAAAATTGTGAAACCAGTAAACATATATAATATATAAGATAGTAAACATGTAATATATATAATTATATATATTATAATGTTTACTGGTTTTGTGTAATATGAAATTGATAAAATCTTTATATGACATGACAGTTAACTGTTGTGTCATCTGGAACAAGAAATTCCCAACTGATTGGGAATGTTTTGGGTGTGGCTGAATGGATTTACTGAAGACAGAAGACCTACCCTGGTTATGAGTGACACCAGCCAATAGTCTTATAGCCTGAATGGAATAAAAGGGGACTGAAGAAGGAAGTCTCACTTTGGTTTCTTCAGAGGGGCTTCAGTCTTTGCATAATTTCCCTTCAGCCTTCCATTGTAGACCTTTCAGCTACCAAGAAGACTGCAGTGAGCTCTAGGTCTTCCTCCTTTAACTGGATTGCTCAGCCGTTATTATTACATTAAATATGTTACTCTAGTGAGCTCTAATACAGGTTTTTGGTACCAGGAGTGGGGGTGTTGCCATGATAACAGCAGTATCCTGGTTGATGAACTTCATTTGTTTTACAATTTTAGGGAAAGTATCTGCGGTTATATTTGCCACTTGAAGTGGAGTTTGTGAATGGAAGCACAAATGTCATTGAATGCTTTTGAGAACCAAGTTGTTTGCAAACAGAAGCATTTGTGAACTGAGATATTACTATATACCTGACCATGCAGTTCAGAAGCCTATGGGACTTGCTTACAGGCAAAGCATGGAAAGTTTTAGAAAATTCAGCTAGAGAAACCTCAGAATGCTATAAAGCCACACTTGGGAGATTTTAATCAGAGTTCAGAAGACCAGTATGGTGATAGAAATGCAGACTGTAAAAGCATGGATTAGGAGGTTTCAGTTAGGAACAAGGACTCCACTGGAAATTAATTGGACCAGAGGCTATGTGTATTGTACTCAGAGATTTATCTCTATTTTTCCCATGTCTTGAAACTCGGTGGGTGACTGAGATTTAGGGTGGCTGGTTAATTAACATGGCAGAGGAAATTTCAAGGTAGCCCAACATTCAAGCTGTTGCAAGGGTATTGTTGGCTCCTTTAAGCCATACATACCAAAGTCAGGACCAAAAAAGAGTAGCTGACTAAGTTGAAAAGTTTTGCTGGTGGCCAGAAAGGAAGTACCTAAAAAGCTGGAGCCTGTGAAATTAGGGCCTTGGACAGCTTGATTGCTGAAAAGATTAGCATTAAAAAGAAGCCCAGTACTTTACATCAGTACAATAGGAAAGATGCCTTGAGGATATCTCAGAAATTAGCAGGACGCTGCCCTTTGCAGGCTCAAAGGTGCAAATGTGAAAAAGTTTGCTTTGAGAATAGAGCCCAAGGGAGCCCACCCCATCAAGTGCCAACTAGGAAAGACTTTCTCAGAATTCAGCCATCCAGGAACTAAGAGGCTTCTGCAGCCATGATCTGCAGTGTGTTGACTGTTTACTGAGCTGACAGCAGAGCCCGGCATCATCCACATGGTACTGATTTTACAGGCATGCTGCAAGAGTTACGAAGACTTTCACCTAGATTTCAGAAGAAGGTCTGGGAGGCCAGGCATTGTGCTATTGAGAGGGTAGTGCACGAAGCTATATAAGTGATACAGAAGTGCAGCGGAGACCCTGAGAAGTTGGAGATGCCACAAGTAGTGAGCAGAGCCAAACCAAGAAAAAAACCATGAGGACTGCAATAGGCAATGCTGTAAGGACAGGGCTATCCACACCCTTTGGAGCTCACATCTCACCAGTTTCCCAGTTACTGGACACAGAGCTGCAGGCTTAGTAGAGCGTTTGCTTAACATACATAAGGGACTTCCAGGAAGATGGTGGGGCAGTAAGCAGCAGAGAAACAGCCTTTCTGAGAGTCACCTTCCACACACTAGAATATAGCACTGTGAGGAAGACAAGAAGGAAGGAAGTGGGTTCCCTAGACCCAGGAAGAATCTGAAGTGCAAATTGAAGCCCACAG